>JBAMBO010004421.1:0-22771 GCA_037044535.1 Lordiphosa magnipectinata
TAATAAAAACGAGAGCGTAAGTTAAAGTCGGCTCTAACCGACTTCGATATACCCGTTACTCATGGAAACAAATGTTTATTAGCCTTCCTGTATGCCTGAGGTGGGTCAGCCGAAAAGTATGCAACATTTTTTAACTCGGCTATTTATTATCCGCCAGATATTAATAGACATTTGTCAATTACTAAATCCAACATAAATGACTCCAAATTCATCACGATAAACAGATCAGACAACAAAACTTTTGAAAACGTCGGTCAAGCCCGACTATTACATACTCTGCACCCTTAATGTCGCAGCTCGAATTTGGTCACGAGTCAAACGGCCAGTTAACACACAACGCACAACGCAGTGCGCTGTCTAAGTCTCTCTCTCTCTCTCTCTCTCTCTCACTAAGATTGCTGCTGAACGCAATGCTTAGGTTATGGGTGGGGTGGGTGGTGGGCGTTAACTGACCGTTTTTTGCTCATAACTTGAGTATCGTTCATCCGATCTTTATCATTCCTTCAGCAAATCGATAAATAATTTTGAGTACTAGATATCTCTAGAAAGTACGAACCATCTATCATCAAAACTGTAGGAGATATGACGTTTTTTCCAAATTGCGGGGGCGTGAGGGGGCGTGGCAAAAATTGAAAATAAACTTGATCTGCGTGCAGACAATAGGAGTCTACATTTCAAATTTGGTTGCTCTAGCTCTTCTAGTCTCTGAGATCTAGGTGTTCATACAGACAGACGGACGGACGGACGGACGGACAGACGGACAGACGGACAGACGGACATGGCTATATCGAATCGGCTGTTGATGCTGATCAAGAATATATATACTTTATATGGTCGGAAATGATTCCTTCTGGCTGTTACATACATTTGCACGACTTTAGTATACCCTTTTACTCTACGAGTAACGGGTATAACAAGAAAGACAGTCGGTCAAGCCCGACTATTACATACTCTGCACCCTTAATGTCGCAGCTCGAATTTGGTCACGAGTCAGGCGGCCAGTTAACAAACAACGCACAACGCAGTGCGCTCTCTAAGTCTCTCTCTCTCTCTCTCTCTCTCTCTCTCTCACTAAGATTGCTGCTGAACGCAATGCTTAGGTTATGGGTGGGGTGGGTGGTGGGTGTTAACTGACCGTTTTTTGCTCATAACTTGAGTATCGTTCATCCGATCTTTATCATTCCTTCAGCAAATCGATAAATAATTTTGAGTACTAGATATCTCTAGAAAGTACGAACCATCTATCATCAAAACTGTAGGAGATATGACGTTTTTTCCAAATTGCGGGGGCGTGAGGGGGCGTGGCAAAAATTGAAAATAAACTTGATCTGCGTGCAGACAAAAGGAGTCTACATTTCAAATTTGGTTGCTCTAGCTCTTCTAGTCTCTGAGATCTAGGTGTTCATACAGACAGACGGACGGACGGACGGACGGACAGACGGACAGACGGACAGACGGACATGGCTATATCGACTCGGCTGTTGATACTGATCAAGAATATATATACTTTATATGGTCGGAAATGATTCCTTCTGCCTGTTACATACATTTGCACGACTTTAGTATACCCTTTTACTCTACGAGTAACGGGTATAAAAATATTGTCGAGATTACTGTTCACGCAAATAGCAAGGATAAGTTTTGGCTTAAATTAACTCATAACAAGATAAACTAACTAACTAAGTATATTGCTAAGTAAAACCAAAAAAAAATTTTAACAAAGTAACTTAGATTTCCTATAGAAATTTCGAAGTACGCATAAATGAAGTAAAAATTAAGCATTTTGAAAATGCCTACTGCTCAGTTTGAGTACGTATTTAGTGCGTACTTTTCATAGTGCTTCAGCATACGTATGCGTATTTCAACTTTTGCGTCTACGTACTACGAATACTCAGTTTGTTTCTGATGCGTGGTGTGCGTATGCGTAGCCTACTATTTCTAATGCGAATGCGTACATATGCGTATTTTAAACGAGAGCGTAAGTTAAAGTCGGCTCTAACCGACTTCGATATACCCGTTACTCATGAAAACAAATGTCTAATAGCCTTCCTGTGTGCCTGAGGTGGGTCAGCCGAAAAGTATGCAACATTTTTTTAACTCGGCTATTTATCATCCGATCTTGATGAAAATTTCAGGGCTTATAGATGTTGCGAATATAAATGTACATTTTAAATTTGAGATCGATATCTCAAAAATTGTGGGAGATATTCAACATTTTTTATTGTGGGGGCGGGGGTGGGCGTGGCAAAAATTTGAAATAAACTTGATCTGCGTGCAGACAATAGGAGTCTACATTTCAAAATTGGTTGCTCTAGCTCTTCTAGACTCTGAGATCTAGGTGTTCATACAGACAGACGGACAGACGGACAGACGGTCAGACGGTCAGACGGACAGACGGACAGACGGACATGGCTATATCGACTCGGCTGTTGATGCTGATCAAGAATATATATACTTTATATGGTCGGAAATGATTCCTTCTGCCTGTTACATACATTTGCACGACTTTAGTATACCCTTTTACTCTATGAGTAACGGGTATAATTATGGAAAAATGTTGCGTGCGTCACAAAAGGATTCACGTCCAGTTTTTAGGACCCTCTAACATTCATCTTCTTTTAACGTATTAGTCATTTTGTGCTTTATTACGCAACATGCGTTAAACATTACGAAAACACACTTCAACTTTCAAAGTGACTTCCACTTTTTGTACGTGCGTCACAAAACTTTGTGATCAATTATTTCGCAACGGCTGATGGAAATTAGACCGCGTGAATTAAGACCGCGGTCGGCGGTCTAATTGCATTCTGAATAATGAATTTAGACCATCACAAAATGAAATTAGACCGCGCGGTCTAGTTCTTCAATGTTTGTTGTTTGATGGCGGTCTAAATTCATTTTGAAAAACGAAATAAGGCCGCGCGGTCTATTTTCATTTGATGGTCGCACAATGCACAATGCACCTTGGCCTAAATTCACGCGGTCTAATTTCACAGAGCCTTTCGCACCTATTTTTAAATTATGTTTTATGCCTTTCGAAAGTACACTTCAATCTCACTAAACACTGCGATAAGTTGAAGGTATATCTTTGAAAAACAAAAATGTGATTATAATTTAATCCAAAGTTGCCCATATAAAACTAATGGCTATAATAATAGTAAAAACGAGAGCGTAAGTTAAAGTCGGCTCTAACCGACTTCGATATACCCGTTACTCATGGAAACAAATTTTTAATAGCCTTCCTGTATGCCTGAGGTGGGTCAGCCGAAAAGTATGCAACATTTTTTAACTCGGCTATTTATTATCCGCCAGATATTAATAGACATTTGGCAATTACTAAATCCAACATAAATGACTCCAAATTCATCACGATAAACAGATCAGACAACAAAACTTTTGAAAACGTATCACCTTTCCTAATAAAAACAAGAAAGACAGTCGGTCAAGCCCGACTATTATATACTCTGCACCCTTAATGTCGCAGCTCGAATTTGGTCACGAGTCAGGCGGCCAGTTAACAAACAACGCACAACGCAGTGCGCTCTCTAAGTCTCTCTCTCTCTCTCTCTCTCTCTCTCTCTCTCTCTCTCTCACTAAGATTGCTGCTGAACGCAATGCTTAGGTTATGGGTGGGGTGGGTGGTGGGTGTTAACTGACCGTTTTTTGCTCATAACATGAGTATCGTTCATCCGATCTTTATCATTCCTTCAGCAAATCGATAAATAATTTTGAGTACTAGATATCTCTAGAAAGTACGAACCATCTATCATCAAAACTGTAGGAGATATGACGTTTTTTCCAAATTGCGGGGGCGTGAGGGGGCGTGGCAAAAATTGAAAATAAACTTGATCTGCGTGCAGACAAAAGGAGTCTACATTTCAAATTTGGTTGCTCTAGCTCTTCTAGTCTCTGAGATCTAGGTGTTCATACAGACAGACGGACGGACGGACGACGGACGGACAGACGGACAGACGGACATGGCTATATCGACTTGGCTGTTGATACTGATCAAGAATATATATACTTTATATGGTGGGAAATGATTCCTTCTGCCTGTTACATACATTTGCACGACTTTAGTATACCCTTTTACTCTACGAGTAACGGGTATAAAAATATTAAAAGTTTATTTTTTATACTCTGTACCGAAGGTACATAGAGTATATTAAGTTTGTGCAAAAGTATGTAACAGGGAGAAGGAATCGTTTCCGACCCTATAAAGTATATATATTCTTGATCAGCATTAACAGCCGATTCGATATAGCCATGTCCGTCTGTCCGTCCGTCCGTCTGTCCGTCTGTCTGTCCGTATGAACGAAGAGATCTCAGAGATGGTAAGAGATAGAGGTTTGACATGTATGGGACATATATTTCTTATACTTGCAGGCAGATCAAGTTTATTTTCAATTTTTGCCACGCCCCCTTCCGCCCCCGTAATTTGGAAAAAACTTCATATCTCCTACAGTTTTGGAGATAGATCGTTCGTTCCTTCTAGAGATACCTTGTAAACAAAATTATTTATCGATTTGCTGAAGGAATGATCAAGATCGGATGAACGATACTCAAGTTATGGGCAAAAAACGGCCAGTTAACACCACCCACCCCCCCCCCCCACCAACAACTACAGCAACATACCCTAACCGTTCAACACAGGCAATCTTAGTGCGAGAGAGAAAGAGAGAGAGAGAGAGAGAAACTTAGAGAGCGCACCGCGTTGTGTGCGGGGTGTTGACTGGCCGTTTGACTCCTGAGCAAATGCGAGTGTAAGGGTACAGAGTATGTTATAGTCGGGCTTGACCGACTTTCTTTCTTGTTTTAATTTAATTTTTAATCCAATTAGTTTGTTCTGAATCAAGAGTAGGAATCCCCCATCGAAGCCATCACCAGTTGGACTCTGAAAAACACCGAATTATATTAAATTGTATTTAAAAATGTTTACTTACTCTGCGGGAATTCGAACTCGGGACCCTTGGTCTGAACACAATTGGAACGCCCTCTCTACCGGTTGCGCAATTGGCGGAAAGCCTTCTTACCATCTGCCTAAGATCATCAGACCACTTGTAATTCTCAAGTTCGAATTCACCGAATTGTTCATATAAATGGTGCAAAGAAAATTAGGTGATTAAAAATGATTCTTGTTAAATCAAAGTGCATATTAATTGATTTTAATACAAAAATTGAATAGTAAAATCGAATATGTTTGTTATGGTTTTTACTATGCCATTTTTCCCTGAGTGTAATTTTGTATGTGAATTTTGAATGATGATATTAATAGATGTTAGCATTTAAGTAGGTAATCTAAAATATTTAAATTATTTTCAATCGTGTTGCGACTAGCACAATAATTATATAGTTAGCAAATCCTGTCTAGCAAATATAAAACAAACAAACATGATAAGCAGCTTCCTAACCCATCCCTGAACCCTAACCGAGTTTCGGAAATTGTTTGGTGTTGACTAATATTTCGTTTGAGGGGCAGACCGAATTTTATCAAAAAGACTCATCAAAAGTCAGCGTCAGGGTAGTTCTCTGAGCTTGTATTTAATGTGTACCTGGCACCATGACGAACACCGACATAAATGAGCTTTGTAGTAAATAAGAACCTTTAATTGGTTATTAAATGTGATTTAAGTCGTGTGCCACGCATTAACATTGTAGCAAGAACGTATCCTTATAGCGCCAAAGTGAACGGAATCCTGCATACCCTTACACAGACGCAGCCGCAACGCTGAACAAACAGATAATGATGTGCAGCGACTTAGGCTCGAATCCACATCTAAAATGATAGAATTGTCGGTGGTTGAATTGGTCCCAGCACGTGCTGTTAAATGAAAAGAACACTCGATAGAGTTGCAAAAGAAGACGCACTTCATACGCAAATGAATTGCAACAAATTTCAAAGGTTTGGTTTTTATACAAGTAAGAAAATCGGCCAAGCGCGACTGTAATATACATTGTAACCAGGGAATCAAACCGGAACCAGAACCGGAACCGTAAACTAAAAAGAACCGATTAAAACCGATTAAAAAGAAACAAAACATTATGTTGGTACAATTTCGATTCTAGACTGAAAGTTCTACGCAAATTGGTTAAATCATAAGCTTTTTAAAAAAAGTGTCTGGCGCAGTATAACTTTTGGATTGTGAAATAGAAAAATGCGAGACCAGTCTCTTTGGAAATATTGCATCCTATATTCTTAGACCATCATTATAACGTCATGATTACTTTTGAACAGAAAAATAGAAAAAATTTCAAATGAAACTTAATAAGGAAAGCGGCTTCGACACGAATCCCTTAGCTGAAAAGGGAGGCTAAGACAATACAAATAGTTCAGTATTTTCAGAAAACAGCTTACTGGCCTCAATCATTATTAATTTTCCTGAGCTTCAAACGTTTACAAAATAAAGAATATGTTTTTTAGGGTAGGGTCTACCCTTGGAAAATATTTTTTCGATATATTTTTATTTGCTTAAACGTTCTATTAAGGTCTTAAAAACATCCTGTGAAACTTTGAAGCAGATCCGACATATGTTTTACAAAAATAAACAATAACTAATTTTTATCTGACCCTCGTATTTTTATACCCGTTACTCGTAGAGTAAAAGGGTATACTAAAGTCGTGCAAAGGAATGTAACAGGCAGAAGGAATCTTTTCCGACCATATAAAGTATAAATATTCTTGATCAGCATCAACAGCCGAGTCGATACAGCCATGTCCGTCTGTCCGACTGTCTGTATGAACACGGCGATATCAGAGACTATAAGAGATAGAGCCACAAAAACTAGTCTTTCAGTTTCAAAGCTATCGAGCTGAAACACAAAGTCTTCTTTATACTGCACGCTGCTAATATGTCTGAATCGACCAGATCGGATGACTATATCTTATAGCTGCGGTCGGAAAATGGGTCTTAGTGAAAAAAACATTTTGGTTTTCAATTTTA
The DNA here is from genome assembly GCA_037044535.1 of Lordiphosa magnipectinata. Taxonomy (NCBI): domain Eukaryota; kingdom Metazoa; phylum Arthropoda; class Insecta; order Diptera; family Drosophilidae; genus Lordiphosa; species Lordiphosa magnipectinata. The sequence continues at coordinate 6,942 of JBAMBO010004421.1, forward strand.
CCGTACTTAAACTCAGCGATTGTTAATTTGATATGTTTCAAAAAAAAATTCGCGACATTTGGTCGAAATCAGATGACTATCTGTCGGAAAATGGGTTAGAGTTAGAAAACTTTTTGATTTTAATGCTATCGTTCTTAAGCAAGGGTATAAAAACTTCGGCACAGACGAAGTTAGCTTGGCCTTCTCGTTTTTTATACTCTGTACCGAAGGTACATAGAATATATTAAGTTTGTGCAAAAGTATGTACTAGAGAGAAGGAATCGTTTCCGACCCTATAAAGTATATCCATATATTCTTGATCAGCATCAACAGCCGAGTCGACATAGTCATGTCCGTCCGTCTGAGCTAGAGCAACCAACAACAAAATTTGAAATGTAGACTCCTATTGTCTGCACGTAGATCAAGTTTATTTCAAATTTTGACACGCCCAAAATTAAAGCGTACATTTATATTCGCCTTATCTATGAGCCGTAAAATTTTCATCAAGATCGGATAATAAATAGCCGAGTTAAAAAAGTTGCATACTTTTCGGCAGTCCCACCTCAGGCACACAGGAAGGTTTTTAAACATTTCTTTCCATGAGTAACGGCTATATCGAAGTCGGTTAGAGCTGACTTTAACTTACGCCCTCGTTTTCTTATACAGTCGTGCCCCCTTTTTCATTTGTGTAAAAATGTTGCAATTTAAAACAATTTTTCAGTACAAAGTCTAAAAATCGCAAAATGTTTGCGAAAGTGAAAATGCCAGCACGATTGATAGTCCGCCTTTCTCTTATCTAGCATTAATAGTTTAGTTGTTGAGCACGGAGTGCTCACTGGACATCCAGTTGAGGCCACAAACAGCTCCCTGATACTTTTCTTTCCAATATGGCAGTGAGCGGCAGCATCTCAGCTATAATGTAATCGGAGCGAAAAAGTCACGTACAAAAAGTACTTAGTACCTTACCTATTGACAAGGTAAATGAAAATTTAGACTTAGGTAAGGTAAATGGTACTTTTAACACGTGATTTTTTTCGGTCGTCTCAGCAACTACGCAATAATTACCAGTCAGCTGTTGTTTACCATTCGCTTCATGCAACTCCGAAAAATAAAATCTCCGACATTTGTGGAACACCGACATTTGGATTGGTTGTTTTCAAAAACAACTGACCCCAAAATCTCTAGAGATCGGAATATGTGCGATTAATTGGTCGAACATAACGAGGGATGAAAAATGGTTAGTTTACAAAAACTCTGAGCAAAATCGATCCAGCTTTGACCTTGCACCATCAGCATTTTATATTTTCCGCTCTCTCTTCAAAATTCAATATATGGCTAAGCATTTGATTGGGATTCAGTGATTTGTTGACCAGGAGTGACAGAATTATGCAGTTTCCTAAAAAATGGATAAAACAGATAGAACAAACTTGTCAATATTAAAAATACCTTTGAATTAAAAGCAGAAATTGCCATTCTTGGGTATCCAAAAATTACAATTAGATACAAAACGATGAATATGTTGACCATAAAATTATTCGAAAACCGCCAATTGTAAATATATCGATTAGTATTAATGATAAGGTATTACTGTCGCCCCCATAGAGCTCATACAGTTCGCGACTCATTATAATGAGGAATCCATGGCTCGAACACGCCAATAGCCGCCTCATCCGCTGCTGTTAATGTCTAGGTTGATGAGCGACTTGTATAGCGCTATTTTCGTTCTTCGAGGGAAGGCGCAACTCTTGAACTCCCTACTGAGCCCGTAGTAGCATCGGTTTCCAAGAGTAATTCTTCTTCGGATCTCCAGACTGATGTTGTTGGCGCTGGTTATCATTGTTCCGAGGTAGACAAAGTCCTCTACAACCTCAAAGTTATACTCTCCCATTGTAACAGATTGTTCAAGACGCGTAGACTTTTTGTGGGTGGATACTAGGTACTTCGTCTTGTCCTCGTTTACCGCTAAGCCCATCACTTTAGACTTCTGCTTCTCGATCTCCGAAAACGCCCTGCTTACCGCCCGTTCGGTTTTGCCGAAAATGTCAATATCATCGGCATATACGAGTAGCATTAAATCTAGCTGGTATACCACAGGTAGACAGGGCTTTAAAGAACCTTGGTCTTACCGGGGCGTCGAAGGCGGCTTTATAATCAACAAAAAGATGGAAGGTGTCATTCTGTGTCTCACGGGTCTTCTCTAGGATTTGCCACAGTGAGAATATCTGGTCTGTGGTGGACTTACCAGCCACACTGGACATAAGGTCCAATCAGAGTGCTAATGAGCGGCTAGATGTTCTCAAATAATACACGACAGAACCTTATATGCAATGGGAAGGAGACTGATTCCACGGTAGTTGGCACAAACTGCAGGGTCTACTTTTTTAAAAAGGTGTCAAATTACACTAAGACTCCAATCTTCGGGCATGCTTTCGCCGGACCATATTCTGCAGAGGAGTTGGTACATTTACCTTACCAACTCTTAGACGCCAGTCTTAAACAATCCAGCGGGCAGCTCATCAGCACCAGCTGCTTTGTTATTCTCGACCTTTATTCGACCTTTGTGTTCATGGAAGGCGTCCCCCGGGCTGCCTCATCAATTTGGCGTAATCACCATCCCCTACCAATATTTGCACCTTCCTGGCACAGTTTTTATACCCTTGTACAGGGTATATTAAAATTCTGCAGATCGTTTGTAACGCATTGAAGGAAGCATCTCCGACCACATAAAGTATACATATTCTTGATCAGCATGACGAGCTGAGTTGATATAGCTATGTCCGTCTGTTTCTATGCTATTTCCTCCGTCAGTTTAAAAGCTATCTTAGCCAAACTTTGCACGAAGCCTTTTGGTACAAATACGCTGCACATTTGTCGCAACCGGCCGGATCATATGACTATAGCATATAGCTGCCATAGAAATTATCGATAAAAAAACAAGTATTAGTGAGAAAAACTTTTACTTTTTTACCGAAAATAATCGATTTTTTCAAGTTTTTATGACAGTTGTACATGCGTGTTGTCCTATAACTATGTGAAAGAGTAATTAAATGAAGTTGGTTCGTTCTTACAATTTGTTTATTTAGGTCTAAGTTAGAACTTTGTGTTATGTTACTTGTCCAAATTTGTTACGGGTTTCAAGATAAGGTTGAAAAACTGTAAAAAAGTGGTAAAAACTTGGTTTTATTGAGAAACTTTTGTAATTTTGAGTATGAAGATGTAATTTTTTTGATTTGTGTTTGCTTTGTAGGTCAAACCAAGAGCAACAACTTTGCCAAAGATATAAAAGCAAAATTCAAAAATAGTTAACGAGATATGGAATCGTAAATCCGACTCTGAAAGAAAACGGCAGCTAATCAGACTAAACCCAGACAGGGTTTTTATACTACCATCATACCGTTTCAGAATTTTTTGGTCTCGACGCTATCAACTTTTTTGAGTTCAAAAATGTGTCACAGTGTAATATATGCTACCACAAAATTCTGCAAAGTTCCAAGGAAACGACCGGTCGAAAACTAGATCTAGTGAGTTGGTCCATTTCGATGCATACAACAGCGAACGAAACGCCGTATATCACACTATCTCTAATTGCATTTGGATGCAAGGCGTACTCAGATCTCCATTTATTACCTAGAACTGCCAACTCAAATGCAAGTCCAGGCTGTGTCGTTTCTGAAAATAATTAAAATCTCGGTGCAAGCATGTCAGGGCGGTTCACACGAACACTGCAAACACAGTCCCACTCCCGCCCGTCTCGTCCTGTCGCTCGCAACAACAAAAGCTTAATTTAATTTTCATACCACAATTTTGTTGGAAAAGTTAATTAAATTAAAAGCAATATTCACAGTTCGTTGAATCCCAAATACAAAATACGTGTTATGTGTTGTTCATGGCAATAATGGAGAAAGTCAGGGTGAGTAGCTATGAAGCGCAGGCGCATTTGACCGGAAACGCCCTTCGCTGAGGTCTGAAGCGTGCCCTAATTGGTGGCAGGCAGAGTTCTCCTCCTCCGAGCGTATGCTGCGAGGGATCTTATTGGCCAATGCTGTCTTGCCTTTTGGTGGACTTTGGCAGGGTGTGAAAATATGTATCGGTATGGCTGATTGCGACGGTGGAGTCGCCCGGTGTCAATGTCAGCTAGAAATGGTTTTCGTATTCAGTTTTCGTTAATATTTCGTGCCGTGATATTCGAGTGTAGTGCGAACTGCCACGCGGCGCTTGGACTTAAGCAGGGCATTGAGAAATGGAGCAAACGGATAGACTAACATAACCAATTCAGCACCTAATCGAATAATAAGTATGATGGCTTACATATTCGACTCCAATTGAACTATCCCAAGTGCTATTGAGAAATGTGCTCGACTCTGTAGGACTAAAACTTGTGCTTTGAAGTTTGGCCTTGATAAAGCGGACGTTTGAAAAATTCTGGATTCAGGACATAACAAAAATGTTTTTGTTAAATTTCTTTCATATTGGTTAGGGTACGTTAAGTATCAGGCCTGTTCACGTTTTCGATTTCGATCCTGCTCCCAAAAACCGACTGAGTTATTTGACTTTTATCTTCAAAAGCTAACATATCTTCATTTGACCCGTTTCGTTTCTTAAAACTCATAACTCTTACTAAATCCGATCAATAGAATTTGGAAACGAGAACAGGTCTGCATGTAACAACAAAATGAAAGCCCAAGCCAAAGTCTGCTACCCCCGACTTTCAAATACCGGAAAACTTTATGTAAATAAATAGTCGGATTTTGAACAGTCTGTTAACAGAGGTAGTAGCGAAATTATAATACGGCAGTATATTGATTGTTAATCCGACATTTTTGGTAATTATAATAATGGGAGAGATTAAAGAGCACACTAAGTTGCTGCAAATGTATGTATCGATTTATCAAGTTTGGCGCCGATCAAATAAAAGATAAGGGAAATACAATCAACCGAGACTTTGCCATAGTAAGCATAAATACGTCAGCCACAAGCGTCGCAAGGGTGCCCAAACTTTGGGCGTTACTAATACGCAATCCGGTCATTGACCTAGCGGACGGACTCTGATGGATCCGACATATGTGCAGCCCGTATGCCATGTGTCTCGTCTAGATAGCTTGAAAACTGAGGGAGGATATATCTATCTTGATCAGGAGGATTCTCTGAAATCGGGAACACAAGAGATTTATATTTTTACCCTTTACTCGTAGTGTTAAATGGGTATACTAAGTTCGGTCAGACAGAAGAACCCGTTTCCATTTATGTTTTTGTGCTATGTTTCTGGTGCCTGGTAACTTTTTATACCCTTGCAACGGGTATTATAATTATGCCCAGAAGTTTGCAACGCATAGAAATATTCATTTCCGACCCCATAAACTATATATATTCTTGTACAGGGCGACGAGCTGACTCGATTGAGCTTTGCCCGTCCATCTGTCTGATTCTACGCAAATTAGTCTCTCAGTTTTAAAGCTACCCAGCTGAAACTTTGCACAGAGTCTTCCTTTTACTGCACGATGCTGCGACATATGGTTGGAACCGACCAGATCGGATGACTATATCTTATAGCTGCGACACCATCGGTCGAGAAAACCGTTTTTGTTTTCAATGTTAGTATCCCCAAACTCGCCCATTACTAATATTATATGCTTTTACAAAGATTTGCAAATATTGGACAATAAGACAACCTCGGTCGGAAAATCGGTCTTCGTGAAAAAAAACTTTTTGTTTTCAAAGCTAGCGTTCCCAAACTCGAACATTCCTAATATTATATGCTTTTACAAAGTCGGAAGACCTAATCTTATGGCTGCCATAGGAAACATCGGTATGAAAATGAGTCTTAGTGAGAAAAACTTTTATGCAGATTTGAAAATTTTTGTCAAAATCGGATGACTATATCTTACAGCTGGCATAGGACCGATCGGTCGGAAAGTGGGTCTCAGTGAGAAAAACTTTTTTGTTTTCAATTTTACCGGTCTTAAACTCGGCGATTTTTAATTTGATATGTCTCAAAAACAGCAATTGCAAGGGAATAAAAACTTCGGCACTGACGAAGTTAGCTTGGCTTCTCGTTTTATTTATTTTGTGTTACTTGAGTAACGAAGTCGTGTGTTGGGTTAATTAAATTTACATTAGGTTGCAAGTAAAAGTGCAATGACTAATAAAAAACCCGTTTTGGACCGAGAAAATTCAGGTCCGCATATAGCCGGCCTAAAGTCCGTTTTCTCATGTTGGTGTTTTTGCAAATCTAGGTGGATTTGCTGCTTTTGCTTTGCTCATGTTCAATGCTAACCATATAGATGAAGTTCGTAGCAATCTACTTCACCCTCATTGATTTCGAAACCATCTACATGCTAATGCAAATTAAGTATTTTTATGTATCCGCGCATATGGTCACACTGAAAAATATTTGAAAACAAAAAATAACTGCTGCTAAGAACAGTAAAGTCTGAATTGTTATCAAGTAAACCAACAATGGAAAATATTGGATGTGCCTTTACTATACAAGAACACCTGCAGACATTGCTGAAAACACAGATGCACATTCTGATTCCCCTAGTTCATTGCTTAAGCTAAGCTTACACATCGAAATAATTTGGAAAAATGTTGATAAAAATAGGCATGATTCAAGATTGTACAGGATTTAAAACTTAAACTGTGGTTCCATACGCATTCAAAGTGAAGAAAAACATATGCCAGAACATTATTTTATTTTGACAAAAGACGAAACTTATAGCTCTTGATTAGCACTATAATTGGTGTAAAAGTTGATTTTGGGCAATTGTTGTTTTCAAGATAATTACAAAAAACCAAATATTTTGTGGTTTATTTTTTATTTAATTTTAATCACTGTTGCACGCGACATGCCGCATGCGACATTTTGTTCCATCATACTTGTTATGTGGTTTCCATTATAATGCGAAGAAAAAACTTAAAGTTTATTGCAATCACAAAGTTTCTCATGGTTTCTTGTGCATTCTTTTTTGACCAATCGTAAAAGAAATCTAAAGTCACTTTTATCAAAAAAAAAGTGCAAAATTAATGTCCAAATTAGAAAAATTGAGCTAGCGCGGCCGTTAATCCGAATATTTCGAAATGGGTTATGTATAAATATAAGATTGGCTTTTATTAGTTAAATTTGACTGTTTCCTCATGAAAATTTGATAAAACATAGTGCTTTTAACCACTTTTAAATTTTTGGCTGCAATACCCATATATAGCCCAATTTCCATGAAAATTTGTCCAAATTATTTGCTTGTGTGAAATTAGCTTTCGACCTACTGCCTAATCTCCCATCATAGTAACAAGTCGATCCAAAAGAAAAACCTTCTCCTCCTCTGTAAAATTCTTGCTTTAATTTTTAAAATTGGAGCGCCATAAAAAAGCCAATAATCAGCCGACCTATTATTATACCATTATACCATTGGAGCCCTCCCGGTGTGACCGTGGCGAAAATGCCCGAATTTATAATCAACCTACATAAGACAACCATTTGCACAAAAACCATCTAGTTGCAAAATCTAGATGGATTTCGATTTGAGCAAAAACATGAACATGAGAAAACGGGCCTAAGATTGCTATTCCTAAATACCTAAGACCTTTACGGAAGTCACTTATTTTATTTTGCAGATGCGGAACAAATTTGTTAAACGAAATTGTAAGCTTACCCCTGCCCTTCGATAGAATGATATCCAATTTGTTTTTTTTTAGATTCTACCCACTGCAGCAGAAAAATTCATAGCGAGCATACACTTTTGCAGCTACCGAGTATATTATAGTCGAGCTTGACCGACTTTCTTTCTTGTTTTCTTAAATATTACTAAAAATGGAGTTTCGTACTGAAAATTAGCTAAGCGTTTTGAAGTTAGTACAAATAGCGTAAAGAACATTATAATTAAGTTCGGGGAGAGATGTTCACTAATAGCCTGACTACATAGTTCGAAACGTACATTTATTTTTATACTCTGTAGGTAAAGGTACACATAGTATATTAAGTTTGTGCAAAAGTCTGTAACAGCCAGAAGGAATCATCTCCGACCCTATAAAGTATATATATTCTTGATCAGCATCAACAGCCGCGTCGATATAGCCACGTCCGTCTGTCCGTCGGTCTGTCTGTTCGTCTGTATGAACGCACAGATCTCAGAGATGGCAACAGATAGAGGTTTGACATGTATGGGACATATATTTCTTATACTTGCAGGCAGATCAAGTTTATTTTACATTTTTGCCACCCACCCTCCCGCGCACGCTATTTGTAAAAAACCTCATATCTCCCACAGCTTAGATGATAGATTATTCATACCTTCTAGAGATATCTAGTAATCAAAATTATTTACCGATTTGCTGAAGAAATGATAAAGATCGGATGAAAGATACTCAAGTTATGAGCAAAAAACGGCCAGTTAACACCCCTCACCACCACAAAAAACTAATGGGGTCAAAAAAAAATTCGCGCAAGAACAGGGGATTGACTTTTTCCAAAAAATATTTTGTTAATGAATATATATTTAGGATCGATTTCACATATTTTTTGTATAGCTAACTAACAAATTACAGAGTAAATTCTAAGTATTTTTGACACATGGCAACTATCACAGAAAAAATGGCTTTTGATTAATAACTCTTGTGTTACAAATGATACAAAGTGTGCAGTTCTTTTCGGTTTATTACATAGAGCACCGCGGACAGTCTTGTTCTATTGAAATCCACAGGCCTAATTTCTGTTTAAGTGTCAGAGTTTATGTATCCTAAGGGTATTCTTGCCTTGCTGGATTGTTTTTATAATAGATAAGCTTACAATTTACACTGCCATTTGTAAGTTTATGTGACATATAGCTCTATGTAGAAGACGAGAAATTGGGCCATAGAAATTTTAATTTCCGACCCCATAAACTATATATATTCTTGATCAGGGCGACGAGCTGAGTCGATTGAGCTTTGTCCGTCCGTCTTTATGTCTGTCTGTCCGTCTGTCTGTTTCGACGTAAACTAGTCTCTCAGTTTTAAAGCTATCGAGCTGACATTTTGCTTCTTTTGCGTCTTCTTTTTACTGCACGCTGCTAATACGTCGGAACCGACCGGATCGGATGACTATATCTTATAGCTGCCATAGTAACTATAGGTCAAAAAATGGGAAAAACATTTTATTTTTCAATATTAAACAATAAAAATTTCTTACTAAAAACCATTTTCGACCGATCGGTCCAATGGCAACCCTAAGATATAGTCACCCGATGTCGATCAAGTTTTTCACATTAGTTTGAAAGCGTTAGATATTGATAATCACCGACCTTGAGAAAGATTTACTTGAAAACAATAAAGTTTTTCTCACTAAGACGCATTTTCCGACCGTTTTTATACCCTTGTAGAGGGTATATTAAAATTGTCTCGATGTTTGTAACGCATAGAAGGATGCATCTCCGACCACCCAAAGTGTATATATTCTTGATCAGCATGACGAGCTGAGTTGATATAGCCATGTCCGTCTGTCCGTCCGTCTGTTTCTATGCTATCTCCTCCGTCAGTTTAAAAGCTATCTTAACCAAACTTTGCACGAAGCCTTTTGGTACAAATACGCTGCACATTTGTCGGAACCAGCCGGATCGCATTTTCAGTTTTCTATGATTTTACATAATTCCATCAAGTTTGATGAAAATTGGACAACTATATAGTATAGCTGCCATACAAAAGTTAGTTCAGAGAAAAAGTCTTAGTAGAAAAAACTTTTTTGTTTTCAATGCTATCGCTCTCAAACTTGTTACTGATCAATACTTTATGCTACCACACAATTCTGCCAAGTTTGATTCAAATCGGATGACTATAGCACATAGCTGCCATAGGAACGATCGGTTGAAAAAGTAGATCTAGTGAGAAAACCTTTTTTGTTTTCAATGGTAGCGTCTTTAAGCTTTCCAGCTATGAATATTATCGGTTTCCACAATTTTGACGAGTTTGGTCAAAATCGGATGAATGTATCGTATAGCTGCCATATAAAAACTGACAAGCAAATGGTCAAAGGAGTGGCGCCATCTATTGCTGAGTTTGGAAAATAGCTCAGCTAAGAATGTTCGACGAAAAACATTTAAAACCTTAATTTATATAAATTAAAGAAGCTACAAGGGTATCTAAACTTCGATCGAGCCGAAGTTAGCTTTCCCCTATTTTTCTAGTTCCAGAGGCTGCGGCCAAAAAAAGGTTGACGCTTATGCAACACAAGCCAAAGAGTAGTCTGGATCCGCAGCGATCGAACGAACCTTTCTTTCATTGAAGATTTCGGTGCGCACAACAACGCAGTGTATCTGAAAGGCCAATTTCAGCGTCGATTTAACTCCACAGGGGGAAACACCTGACCAGAAAATACGTTGTCTTCTGATCAAAATAAGAACAAAACTTTCTTCAAAATTTTGAGCACAAATGTTTTAAAAGTGCGCAATTCTACTTAACTCAACCTCCGCAAAGAAAAGAAAAGTATAACTAGCTACAAAAGAGTGCGATGGCGGAATGCGCTTTTACGTCATTTTTTTTATACTATGTACCAAAGGTGCACAGAGTATATTATTATACTCAGCCTCAAGGGTACACAGAGTATTATTATACTCTCTACCAAAGGTACACAGAGTACCTTAAGTTTGTGCAAATGTATGTATGTAACAGCCAGCATCAGCAAACCCGAAAGTGTTCAAATTGGCCTTTGAAGAGTATTTTTCTTCAAATTATTTCACATTTCTCAAACTTAACCGTCGTGTAGAAACCATTTCGGTGGTAGCTGCATGGAGTAAGTTACAGCCGATTAGTCCCGAAAAAATGAATTAGAATTTATGGCAGGACAACTAGATTGATACACGAAATGTGTATAGGAATTATTAAAATCCAAGGTGATCTAACATTCCCTTATATTAATAGTCAAGCAAATGTACAATAATAACATTCGGGCAGTACTAGATTCAAACAATTTTCCCAAATAAATTTTTGGCTTCATATTAAACAACCGCCGAGAATGACATACAAGTGTTACAAATTAGGCTACGAATGGGTTTCGCATTAACCGTACTCTTTGGAAAAAGCCCCTTGTGACTATCTTATTTTTCAAAATTTTTATTAATTGCCGAGGAGGTAAAGAGGCTAACGGTTAAATGGTCATACACCATTATTAGTTTTTGGAGGAATAGAAAATTTTGAGCACCTTTAGATAAAGTTCACTGCTTTAAAGGGAGATTTAGATCAGGAGTAATTTTATTTCCATCCCAAAAGTTGATCAATTTTCACAAGGAAGATACTCTTACATCCCAAAAATAGAGGATGATACATACCATCCAAAGGCAGCATAGGAGAATCAGCGCTGCCACAAAACCAATTGGCAACAGGCCCAAGTTTGGCCTTGCTTTACTCCATGAGCTGAGCGCTATTAAGGCACATCAGTTACAAGCACATTGCATAATAAGCCCTTAAATATATAAGAATTGTGTACTCAGTCTATGGCGTTCGAAGTTGAAGGTAGCTGATTGCTGTTGAATGCTGAAGTGGTTTTTATTAAAATCCAAGCAGCGCAATAGCTTCTACACGGCGATTAAGTTCGAAAAATTTGACATAATTTAAGGAAAGGCCAATTTGCTCGCATGATTATACTCTGTACCGAAGGTACATAGAGTATATTAAGTTTGTGCAAAAGTATGTAACAGGGAGAAGGAATCATTTCCGACCCTATAAAGTATATATATTCTTGATCAGCATCAACAGCTATGTCGATATAGCCATGTCCGTCTGTCCGTCTGGCCGTCTGTCTGTCTGTCCGTCCGTCCGTATGAACGAAGAGATCTCAGAGATGGTAAGAGATAGAGGTTTGACTTGTATGGGACATATATTTCTTATACTTGCAGGCAGATCAAGTTTATTTTCAATTTTTGCCACGCCCCCTCACGCCCCCGCAATTTGGAAAAAACGTCATATCTCCTACAGTTTTAATGATAGAGATATCTAGTACTCAAAATTATTTATCGATTTGCTGAAGGAATGATAAAGATCGGATGAACGCTACTCAAGTTATGAGCAAAAAACGGTCAGTTAACACCCACCCCACCCATAACCTAAGCATTGCGTTCAGCAGAAGCAATCTTAGTGAGAGAGAGAGACAGAGAGAGAGAGAGAGAGAGAGATACTTAGAGAGCGCACTGAGTTGTGCGTTGTGTGTTAACGGGCCGTTTGACTCGTGACCAAATGCGAGCTGCGACATTAAGGGTGCAGAGTATGTTATAGACCGACTTTCTATCTTGTTTTTTTATGCTGCATTGAAATGTGTTCTGTCACATAGCACTCATAAACTCAGACATTTTGGCTATTTGTGTCCTCCATAATTTTTTAAAGCCAAAAATACTGCAAAACGGATTTTCCGCGATATCTTGAAAACAAGAGCTGATTAAGAAAAAACTGAGACCAGAATTTTGCATTGAGAAGTCTGGACCAAAATGGCTGTTGGCCTGTGTCTTGATTAGCATCAACAGCAGAGGCGATATAGCCATTTCCGTCCATCCGTCTGTCTGCTGTTCGTATGAACGAGGAGATCTCAGAGATGGTAAGAGATAGAGGTTTGACATGTATGGGATATATACATACTTCATATCAACGCTGCAAACGTCATAAAAGCTGGGAGGGGTTTACTCCAGGGTTCGAACCCGAAAAACAGTTCAGGTTCGGGTTCCCGTAGCAGGTTTATGAAGCCGTTGAACCTTGGTTCAGGTTTGAACCCAGGTTCAGGAAATTTTTTGTCCTCATTCATAAAACATTTGTATTCAAATCACAACATCACGCACATATAATGCATTTCGTTTGTAAAGCTTTGCGAAAGCTGAAACCGTCATTTGGAATCCCAAAACCCTTGTAGAAGTACTTTTACATTTGGGATATTATACATTTGTATTAATTAGAAAATAAAAATAGTTTTTGAACAGCGGAGCAGCAGCGCTGCATTCTTCTGCCACTGCAACAGAAAAATGCATACTGAGCATATCGATCTTCTTGATCGACTTTCTTGTTCTTTTTAAAAAACTAAGGGTTAAACCAAGTCCATTGTGGGGTGTGGGTCCATTGAAAAGTTGTTTTACAGTGATGTCTTTGATCCAATGGAATATAAGCGGAGCAGCAGCACATCCAGCGGTTTTATATAGTATTGCCTCCCTCCCAATCCAAAAGGAAATGTAACCTTTTCCGAACCCCACAGTTTGAGGATATATTATAATCTAATACATAATCAATCAAATTTGTTTTCCTGTTGAGCTTAAAATGTTCTGAAAACGGAAAACTATCAACTAGTTTTTGTGTAATCAAAAAATTATTCTCAAAGTGAAAATATTGTACTACAAATGAGGAAACCCGTTCATACACTATTTTTGATAACGTTAAGTCTAATGTCCCCGGTGAGACAGAACAATTAATGAAAATCTTAAAACATTTGATCATTTTGAGAGCTGATAAAAAATTTTCTTCAAAAACTCTTACATAACCGGTCACCTGCACTAGCTACTGGCGCCAGCTGCGAAGTAGACATGAAATTCGATTCGGCGTTAGAATGTAAGTCCCTTCCTCTAGTGTGAAAACAGGAGATTGATACACTGAAAAAAAACGGCATGACATTTTCAATCTTTTTAATCTTTTAATATTTAAGGGTGCACGCCCACATGCGGCTGAATGATGAACTGACGGCTGACCATGATATTTTAGTCATCAGCAAGCCGAAATATACAAACATGCTCGATTGATTCCGTAAAGCTGAGCTTACAACTGAATTCTGGAGATCAAACCAGTGCTTGTTGTCCACACTTGCATGCACGGAGCGTGGTTATTTGTCAAGATCAGCCTTAAGTTCTGCCGTCAGTTCATCTTTAAGTCGCATGCGTGAGCGCGCCCTAAGAGTAAGCCCGGCATTAGCTTGAAAAGGCTTGGCCCCAGCCTTTCGAACTTGTATCATTCCAAATGTGCTTACTTCAATCCCTTTCGAGATCACATGTTCATAAATTATAGAGAGTGTGCCATGAGATGCCGTTCCGTTCGTGTTCAGTGCGCATGTTCGTGCGTTCGAGTCCCAGTTGAGCCCAAAAATTGTATATTTCTTTGTTTTTCAGAAGTTTAAAATAAACCAAAACTGGGTGGGTCTTGAAGTGTAAGTATAAGGATGACCTATGGAATTATAGAGCAGAAAGGGAAGGGATCTTTCCTGGGATCAAATCAATATTACATATCGAGCTCATATTAAACTCGAACCTGCTTAAAATGACCTGTTTTGGGATTAAATTGTGCTCGAATATTTTGCTTAGTTTAATCTATTTTAAGATTAGCTCAGGATAAATGTAATACTTTTTGGGGTTGAAAAAGTGGGATCAACTCAATCCTTTTTCAATCGGTTCATTACCGATGGGGATTGATTTGATCCCGTGTGGCTTTGCCCTTTGGGCCCAAATATTCGTGCCACTTGGCTATATCGACTCTGATTTATATACGAAATACCCTGCACCCTTGGTATTGTTTGATTTCATTAATTTCCTTGCATACGAGTGCTCACACACATACACGTGCGTCCTCTTAGTTGATCGAACGAAGAAATTGGAGAAGCTTCCTTTGGCACTACACTTAACAGAGACTCCAGTGTTTTTTATAAGAATTTCCAATGCAAATGCCTTTTGCGCTGTATTGCGAACGTATGTATGTATATACCTAACCGGCATACCATAAAAACTGTTGTAATTAGACAAAGTAAACTCAATTATCCGCGCATTTCATTTCCAAATGTTAATCGCCAAGCAATTTAACCCAATTAAATATGCATGGTGTTTTACGTGTAAACAAAAGGCCATCACCGGCACCGGCAGCAGTGTAATAATGTCTGCCCGCCCTCAAATAGAACACCTATTATTTGCCTGTTGACAGCAACCACTCAAGCGAATTATTGCCAACTCATCAGTGGGCATTTTAGGCTTTATCTGCCTGTATTCTCTGCCTCTGCCCGCCTCAGCCCCGGCCTGTATTCGTCAAAGGGCATATGCTTTCAAATTTCAACCACCCTCGGATGCCATAACGTAATCGTTTTCGATTTCGATGTGTGTATTCGGCCTTACAGTTACCAAACTGAGACCGAAATATGAGATCTGGGTGAGCAACAGGAGCGACAGCGACGGCAACTGCGACTGCCACTGTGTACTCTGTACAGCACGCCCTGTATCAACAAAGCACTCAAATTAATTTAAGGTAATTGCATTGGTGTATGGCCAATGTGCTCGGTGGCGCTCGTTGCCACCTCAACGTCAATTAAGCAAGTACACACGGAAATGGAATTAAACTGCCTGCCAGTCGGCATGCAAATGGACTGAGTAAATTAGTACCAATTCAAGGACAAAGAGTGAATTCGCACACAGAAATAAACTCTGGTAGGAGGACTAGAGGGAAAGCTGGGCGCTTCGAAAAGTATACTACATTTTGACAAAGTTAGGGAATCGAGAACCGATATTATTGGAAGAAACTACACACCTTACCGGAAAAGTTTCGGTTCTGGGTTCTTCTCTTTCGAGATTTATCGTCTTAATTAAGCGTTATCTCAGAAAATAAAGCTTTAAACGCTTTCAGAACGTACTTTCGATGTTGAAAAGCTCGCAAAGAACCGTCAAAGTACAAAACATCGGTCAAAATCTTTTTATACCCTTGCAAAGGATATTATAATTTTGCCCAGAAGTTTGCAACGCATAGAAATATTTCTTTCCGACCCCATAAATTATTTATATTCTTGATCAGGGCGACTTGTTGAGTATGTTTAGCTTTGTCCGTCCGTATGTCCGTCTGTTTTACTAGCTGTAACTTTGCACAACTTCTTCTTTTAACTGCAT
>JBAMBO010004422.1:0-28249 GCA_037044535.1 Lordiphosa magnipectinata
ATCTGCGTGCAGACAATAGGAGTTCAACATTTCAAATTTGGTTGCTCTAGCTCTTCTAGTCTCTGAGATCTAGGTGTTCATACAGACAGACGGACGGACGGACGGACGGACAGACGGACAGACGGACAGACGGACATGGCTATATCGAATCGGCTGTTGATGCTGATCAAGAATATATATACTTTATATGGTCGGAAATGATTCCTTCTGGCTGTTACATACATTTGCACGACTTTAGTATACCCTTTTACTCTACGAGTAACGGGTATAACAAGAAAGACAGTCGGTCAAGCCCGACTATTACATACTCTGCACCCTTAATGTCGCAGCTCGAATTTGGTCACGAGTCAGGCGGCCAGTTAACAAACAACGCACAACGCAGTGCGCTCTCTAAGTCTCTCTCTCTCTCTCTCTCTCTCTCTCTCTCTCTCTCTCTCTCTCTCTCACTAAGATTGCTGCTGAACGCAATGCTTAGGTTATGGGTGGGGTGGGTGGTGGGTGCTAGCTGACCGTTTTTTGCTCATAACTTGAGTATCGTTACATCCGATCTTTATCATTCCTTCAGCAAATCGATAAATAATTTTGAGTACTAGATATCTCTAGAAAGTACGAACCATCTATCATCAAAACTGTAGGAGATATGACGTTTTTTCCAAATTGCGGGGGCGTGAGGGGGCGTGGCAAAAATTGAAAATAAACTTGATCTGCGTGCAGACAAAAGGATCGAGATTACTGTTCACGCAAATACCAAGGATAAGTTTTGGCTTAAATTAACTCATAACAAGATAAACTAACTAACTAAGTATATTGCTAAGTAAAACCAAAAAAAATTTTTAACAAAGTAACTTAGATTTCCTATAGAAATTTCGAAGTACGCATAAATGAAGTAAAAATTAAGCATTTTGAAAATGCCTACTGCTCAGTTTGAGTACGTATTTAGTGCGTACTTTTTATAGTGCTTCAGCATACGTATGCGTATTTCAACTTTTGCGTCTACGTACTACGAATACTCACTCAGTTTGTTTTTGATGCGTAGTGTGCGTATGCGTAGCCTACTATTTCTAATGCGTATGCGTACATATGCGTATTTTAAAAAATGCATACTACGTGCGTAGTACACATTAATGACTACGCATTGCAGTTCTCCGATTTAAACTTTGACTTTAATATTTTCACCATAGATTCAGCGTTAAAAATGGAATTCGTAAATATAAAGTGTGTACACTTTAATTTAAATATGAAAATATTAAAAGTTTTTTTTTTTTTAATTTAATTTTTAATCCAATTAGTTTGTTCTGAATCAAGAGTAGGAATCCCCCATCGAAGCCACCACCAGTTGGACTCTGAAAAACACCGAATTATATTAAATTGTATTTAAAAATGTTTACTTACTCTGCGGGGATTCGAACTCAGGACCCTTGGTCTGAACACAATTGGAACGCCCTCTACCGGTTGCGCAATTGGCGGAAAGCCTTCTTACCATCTGCCTAAGATCATCAGACCACTTGTAATTCTCAAGTTCGAATTCACCGAATTGTTCATATAAATGGTGCAAAGAAAATTAGGTTATTAAAAATGATTCTTGTTAAATCAAAGTGCATATTAATTGATTTTAATACAAAAATTGAATAGTAAAATCAAATATGTTTGTTATAGTTTTTACTATGCCATTTTTCCCTGAGTGTAATTTTGTATGTGAATTTTGAATGATGATATTAATAGATGCTAGCATTTAAGTAGGTAATCTAAAATATTTAAATTATTTTCAATCGTGTTGCGACTAGCACAATAATTATATAGTTAGCAAATCCTGTCTAGCAAATAAAACAAACAAACATGATAAGCAGCTTCCTAACCCATCCCTGAACCCTAACCGAGTTTCGGAAATTGTTTGGTGTTGACTAATATTTCGTTTGAGGGGCAGACCGAATTTTATCAAAAAGACTCATCAAAAGTCAGCGTCAGGGTAGTTCTCTGAGCTTGTATTTAATGTGTACCTGGCACCATGACGAACACCGACATAAATGAGCTTTGTAGTAAATAAGAACCTTTAATTGGTTATTAAATGTGATTTAAGTCGTGTGCCACGCATTAACATTGTAGCAAGAACGTATCCTTATAGCGCCAAAGTGAACGGAATCCTGCATACCCTTACACAGACGCAGCCGCAACGCTGAACAAACAGATAATGATGTGCAGCGACTTAGGCTCGCATCCACATCTAAAATGATAGAATTGTTGGTGGTTGAATTAGTCCCAGCACGTGCTGTTAAATGAAAAGAACACTCAATAGAGTTGCAAAAGAACCCGCACTTCATACGCAAATGAATTGCAACAAATTTTAAAGGTTTGGTTTTTATACAAGTAAGAAAATCGGCCAAGCGCGACTGTAATATACATTGTAACCAGGGAATCAAA
Source organism: Lordiphosa magnipectinata (assembly GCA_037044535.1). Lineage (NCBI taxonomy): Eukaryota > Metazoa > Arthropoda > Insecta > Diptera > Drosophilidae > Lordiphosa > Lordiphosa magnipectinata. The sequence goes on from JBAMBO010004422.1 coordinate 2,419, forward strand.
CCGGAACCAGAACCGGAACCGTATACTAAAAAGAACCGATTAAAACCGATTAAAAAGAAACAAAACATTATGTTGGTACAATTTCGATTCTAGACTGAAAGTTCTACGCAAATTGGTTAAATCATAAGCTTTTTAAAAAAAGTGTCTGGCGCAGTAAAACTTTTGGATTGTGAAATAGAAAAATGCGAGACCAGTCTCTTTGGAAATATTGCATCCTATATTCTTAGACCATCATTATAACGTCATGATTACTTTTGAACAGAAAAATAGAAAAAATTTCAAATGAAACTTAATAAGGAAAGCGGCTTCGACACGAATCCCTTAGCTGAAAAGGAAGGCTAAGACAATACAAATAGTTCAGTATTTTCAGAAAACAGTTTACTGGCATCAATCACTATTAATTTTCCTGAGCTTCAAACGTTTACAAAATAAAGAATATGTTCTTAAGGGTAGGGTCTACCCTTGGAAAATGTATTAAGGTCTTAAAAACATCCTGTGAAACTTTGAAGCAGATCCGACATATGTTTTACAAAAATAAACAATAACTAATTTTTATCTGACCCTCGTATTTTTATATTCGTTACTCGTATACTAAAAGGGTATACTAAAGTCGTGCAAAGGAATGTAACAGTCAGAAGGAATCTTTTCCGACCATATAAAGTATAAATATTCTTGATCAGCATCAACAGCCGAGTCGATACAGCCATGTCCGTCTGTCCGACTGTCTGTATGAACACGGCGATATCAGAGACTATAAGAGATAGAGCCACAAAAACTAGTCTTTCAGTTTCAAAGCTATCGAGCTGAAACACAAAGTCTTCTTTATACTGCACGCTGCTAATATGTCTGAATCGACCAGATCGGATGACTATATCTTATAGCTGCGGTCGGAAAATGGGTCTTAGTGAAAAAAACATTTTGGTTTTCAATTTTACCGTACTTAAACTCAGCGATTGTTAATTTGATATGTTTCAAAAAAAAATTCGCGACATTTGGTCGAAATCAGATGACTATCTGTCGGAAAATGGGTTAGAGTTAGAAAACTTTTTGATTTTAATGCTATCGTTCTTAAGCAAGGGTATAAAAACTTCGGCACAGACGAAGTTAGCTTGGCCTTCTCGTTTTTTATACTCTGTACCGAAGGTACATAGAATATATTAAGTTTGTGCAAAAGTATGTACTAGAGAGAAGGAATCGTTTCCGACCCTATAAAGTATATCCATATATTCTTGATCAGCATCAACAGCCGAGTCGACATAGCCATGTCCGTCCGTCTGAGCTAGAGCCAACAACAAAATTTGAAATGTAAAAAAATTAAAGCGTACATTTATATTCGCCTTATCTATGAGCCGTAAAATTTTCATCAAGATCGGATAATAAATAGCCGAGTTAAAAAATGTTGCATACTTTTCGGCAGTCCAACCTCAGGCACACAGGAAGGTTTTTAAACATTTCTTTCCATGAGTAACGGCTATATCGAAGTCGGTTAGAGCTGACTTTAACTTACGCCCTCGTTTTCTTATACAGTCGTGCCCCCTTTTTCATTTGTGTAAAAATGTTGCAATTTAAAACAATTTTTCAGTACAAAGTCTAAAAATCGCAAAATGTTTGCGAAAGTGAAAATGCCAGCACGATTGATAGTCCGCCTTTCTCTTATCTAGCATTAATAGTTTAGTTTTTGAGCACGGAGTGTTCACTGGACATCCAGTTGAGGCCACAAACAGCTCCCTGATACTTTTCTTTCCAATATGGCAGTGAGCGGCAGCATCTCAGCTATAATGTAATCGGAGCGAAAAAGTCACGTACAAAAAGTACTTAGTACCTTACCTATTGACAAGGTAAATGAAAATTTAGACTTAGGTAAGGTAAATGGTACTTTTAACACGTGATTTTTTTCGGTCGTCTCAGCAACTACGCAATAATTACCAGTCAGCTGTTGTTTACCATTCGCATCATGCAACTCCGAAAAATAAAATCTCCGACATTTGTGGAACACCGACATTTGGATTGGTTGTTTTCAAAAACAACTGACCCCAAAATCTCTAGAGATCGGAATATGTGCGATTAATTGGTCGAACATAACGAGGGATGAAAAATGGTTAGTTTACAAAAACTGAGCAAAATCGATCCAGCTTTGACCTCGCACCATCAGCATATTATATTTTCCGCTCTCTCTTCAAAATTCAATATATGGCTAAGCATTTGATTGGGATTCAGTGATTTGTTGACCAGGAGTGACAGAATTATGCAGTTTCCTAAAAAATGGATAAAACAGATAGAACAAACTTGTCAATATTAAAAATACCTTTGAATTAAAAGCAGAAATTGCCATTCTTGGGTATCCAAAAACTACAATTAGATACAAAACGATGAATATGTTGACCATAAAATTATTCGAAAACCGCCAATTGTAAATATATCGATTAGTATTAATGATAAGGTATTACTGTCGCCCCCATAGAGCTCATACAGTTCGCGACTCATTAGAATGAGGAATCCATCGCTCGAACACGCCAATAGCCGCCTCATCCGCTGCTGTTAATGTCTAGGTTGATGAGCGACTTGTATAGCGCTATTTTCGTTCTTCGAGGGAAGGCGCAACTCTTGAACTCCCTACTGAGCCCGTAGTAGCATCGGTTTCCAAGAGTAATTCTTCTTCGGATCTCCAGGCTGATGTTGTTGTCGCCGGTAATCATCGTCCCGAGGTAGACAAAATCCTCTACAACCTCAAAGTTTTACTCCCCCATAGTAACAAATTTTCCAAGACGCGTAGACTTCTTGTCCGTGGATACGGTACTTCGTCTTGTCCTCGTTTACCGCTAAGCCCATCAGCTTAGACTGCTTCTCAATCTCTGAAAACGCCCTGCTTACCGCCCGTTCGGTTTTGCCGAAAATGTCAATATCATCGGCATATACGAGTAGCATTAAATCTTGTAGGTATACCACAGATAGACAGGGCTTTAAAGAACCTTGATCTTACCGGTGTGTCGAAGGCGGCTTTATAATCAACAAAAAGATCGAAGGTGTGATTCTGTGTCTCACGCGTCTTCTCCAGGATTTGCCACAGTGTGAAAATCTGGTCTGTGGTGGATTTACCAGCCACACTGGACATAAGGTCCAATCAGAGTGCTAATGAGCGGCTAGATGTTCACAAATAATACACGTCAGAACCTTATATGCAATGGGAAGGAGACTGTTCCCACTGTAGTTGGCACAAACTGCAGGGTCTACTTTTTTAAAAAGGTGGCAAATTACACTAAGACTCCAATCTTCATGCTTTCGTCGGACCATATTCTGCAGAGGAGTTGGTGCATTTACCTTACCAACTCTTCGACGCCAGTCTTAAACAATCCAACGGGCAGCTCATCAGCACCAGCTGCTTTGTTATTCTCGACCTTTGTGTTGATGGAAGGCGTCCCCCGGGCCTCCTCATCAATTTGGCGTAATCACCATCCCCTACCAATATTTGCACCTTCCTGGCACCGTTTTTATAGCCTTGTAGAGGGTATATTAAAATTCTGCAGATCGTTTGTAACGCATTGAAGGAAGCATCTCCGACCACATAAAGTATACATATTCTTGATCAGCATGACGAGCTGAGTTGATATAGCCATGTCCGTCTGTTTCTATGCTATTTCCTCCGTCAGTTTAAAAGCTATCTTAACCAAACTTTGCACGAAGCCTTTTGGTACAAATACGCTGCACATTTGTCGCAACCGGCCGGATCATATGACTATAGCATATAGCTGCCATAGAAATTATCGATCAAAAAACAAGTATTAGTGAGAAAAACTTTTTTTGTTTTCAATGCAAACGCCCCCAAACCTCGCATTTTTCAGTTTTCTATGATTATACATAATTCCACCAAGTTTGATGAAAATCGGACAACTATATAGTATAGCTGCCATACAAAAGATGGGTTTAAAAAAAGTCTTAGAAGGAAATTTTGTTTTTGTTTTCAACGCTATCGGTCCCAAACTTGTTGCTGATCAATAACACTGTGCAACACTAAAACGTTGATAGAATCGAGACTAAAAAGTTTTGAAAGGGTATGATGGTAGTACAAAAACATTCGCTGGGTTTGGTCTGGGGTGTTTACTGGCCGTTTTTTCTCATAACTTGAGTATCGTTCGGCTGACAGAGATCCTCTAACTGAACCCTCCCCGAGGGTGTCGGCTGGGCAATGGACACTGTATGCACCTCGGCTAAAAGCGAGCTATACCTAGTGTCACTTGCGCGTCTTACACCCAGGAAATGCAGTGTCTAGCTAAGGCGAAGGCCAGCACTATCCAGCTTCAGTTGGGTAGAGTTGAGCCGGAGCCATGGTTAAGAGGTGCCTGGCAGCAGGCATAAAATGCTATGGGGTGGTTCTCAAGAACAAAAAGTAACCAATATGGGTCCATTAACATGCACAAAGTACAAGACCAAACTCGGGCTGGGATATCAGCCCAAACGTCGGTGGAAGGCGTGACTGCTACCACCGGCGGGCACGGTGAGGAGAAATCCTCTCTTCGTGTCGCCAGCGGTCACACCTCTGTTGCGGTTGGAGCAGGCCAAGACAGTTGTACAGCTACTGCCAAGACGACAGATAAAGCCAAAGTGTGGCGTGGTACCGCAGTCCATGCAGACTCGGACTGCGAGTCGCACGGCGGCTCAATAAACTCGGAGGCCGAGGAAAAGCTGCTGCTCTCCCCAGTCCAGGCGGGTTCTAGTACCTCAAGTAAGGTAAGGCCCAAAAGGACCAAGGAGGGCATGCGAGCGAAGGCCCAATACAAGGCGGCGCTTAAGATCAAAGCGCGGCTCGATGGCAGCGGTAAGCTCTCCCCAGAAGAGAGCAACAAGCTGGCATGGGCCGAGCAAAAGATCAAGGAGGGTCGCAAGCACTTTGCGGAGAGACCGGCGATGAAAGCCACCTCCGCCGCATACGTTAATAAGGTGGAGGAAAGCGTGGTAATGAAGCGGCAGCGCTCATCCGAGCAAGCGAAGGCAGAGGCCCCAGCCACCAAACGGCCATGCCCAAGACCGCGGAGCCATGCTTTACCAAGCTCCACCCCAAACACACAAAAACCGACAAAGGAGTCAGCCAGCGACGTGGCAAAACGGCATCTCACCGTAGCCCTAGTCGACAAAAGCGACCCTTTCGGAAAAATGACGCCAGAACAGTGGAAGCAAGTGGAGGGGATGCTGTTCGAGGAAATTTTTAAGAGGATGGACGACCCAGCAGCGCAACCGGTAACGTTTGACGGAGCAGGCTGGCTGTTTGGAGTCAAGATCCTCAAATGCATGGACGATCTCACCCTCAAGTGGGTCAAAAGCGTCGTTGCAGACATGGGAAGCCCATGGGAGGGTGCTCAGCTGGAGGTTGTTGACAGAACATGTATTCCGTCAGTTCCGAAGGCGAAAGTGCTCTTCCCAAGGGTAGTACCAAAGGAGCAGGCGCTGAAACTGCTACGGTGGCAAAACCCGGACGTGCCAACAAGCGACTGGAAGGTGCTATATGTTGCTAAGCCCGACAAGAACGGGCAGCACATGGTCCTCCAGATCAACAAGGAGGCCGACGATTTGCTCTACCCAAGGTTCGGGAAGATGGCGTGTGGAGTAGGTAGCGTGCACCTACGACTCAAACAGCGCCACCCGGAAGACAAGAACGAGCACACGCTGGAGGCAGGGGAGGTCGAAAAGGACCTTGGCATCGACGAGATGGTCGAAAGAGCCAGCAGCCTCGACATTACAGAGGCAGTGCACTCTGCTCAAAACGAAGGGGATGGTGTCTCAGCCATGGGAGTTGACCCATCCAGCCTGGAGAACGACGAGGATGAGGATTCAACCATGGTAGTTGACCCATCCAGCCTGGAGAACGACGAGGATGAGGATTCAACCATGGTAGTTGACCCATCCGGGCCGGGGGACGCCGACAACAATCATGCAGTTGAAGGTCCTCCAGGTCAACTTGCATAAAAGCAAGCTTGCGTCGGCGGAGCTCCTGATAACCCTTGAGGAAGGGCCCGCCGATGTGGCCTTAGTTCAGGAACCTTGGATTGCGGCAGGGAACAAGGTCTCAGGGCTAAGGTCACCAAATTACAACACTTTCCACCCCACCGCGGTAAGTAAGGCACGGACAGCCATTCTGGTAAGAAAAGGCATCTACGCTTACCTTATGTCAAATTACAGCACGGACGACCTCACAGTTGTGGCCCTGGAAGGCCACGATGATGAGCCAATAATAATGGCGTCCTGCTACATGGCACACGAGCGAGAGTCACCACCATCCGAGCTCGTACGTCTAACGGCCGAGGCGGGTAGGAAAAACCAGCCACTTGTCATCGGAACGGACGCCAACGCACATCACACAGTGTGGGGCAGTCCGGACATAAACGACAGAGGTGAGTCTTTATTAAGCTTTATACTACAAACTAACATAAAAGTAGAAAACGTTGGAGATGTGCCCACATATGTGGGACCAACATCGGCCAACGTCCTAGACCTAACTCTGACCTTAGGGAAAAGTACTCAGGCATCAGAATGGAGAGTCCTCGACAGACTCTCCTTCTCAGACCACAAGTACATCCTTTTTAAGATCGAGTTCAACCACAACCAAACCAGAAAAACCTACAGGAACCCCCGGAACACCAACTGGGTGAAGTACCTGAAAACGGTAGAATCAAAACTACCCACGCCAGTGATCATCTGCTCGGTAGACGATATTGAGATGTCCGTGAAGACGCTCACGTCCAACCTAACCGAAGCATACAAATCCTCATGCAAACTCACAGTTAGCAAACGGAGAACCAGACCACCCTGGTGGACCCCAGCGCTGAAAGAGCAGAGGAAGGACGTGCAAGAATGCTTCAAACTCGCCAAAGAAGCGGATGAGCAAATAATTTGGGAAGAATACAAGATAAGACTTCGCTTCTTCAAAAAAGAAGTACGAAAGGCAAAGCAAAACGCGTGGAGAACCTTCTGCTCCAGCATAGAGAAGGTCTCCGAAACAGCTAGACTCAGGAAACTGCTGTCAAAGCAGCCACCTATGCAGAGTCAGCTGAAAACGAACGACGGCCACTGGACGGAAAGCAGCAGGGAAGCGACATGCGCTCTTCTTGATGCGCACTTCCCAGGCTGTACTGTAGTCACTGAGTCAGATAAGCCTCTTGACCTACACACGCATCAAAGCAACATCCCAACTAATATCATCACTCCAGAGAAAATCCGTTGGGCGATCGACTCGTTCGCGAGTTACAAATCCCCAGGACTGGATGGAATATTCCCAGCCATGCTAAAGACGATCAAATGCGCAATCGTCCCATGGCTGCAATCCATTTTTGAAGCTTGCTTGAGATGGAGCTATGTACCTGCGGTCTGGAGGACAGCACGCGTTGTATTCCTGCCAAAAGCGGGAAAATGCAGTCATGTGCAACCAAAGGACTACAGACCCATAAGCCTCACATCATTCTTGCTCAAAACAATGGAAAAACTGCTAGATCTCCACATAAGAGAAGGCTTGAACCTGACCTTGGAGAACAATCAGCACGCGTACACGAAAGGGAAATCGGTGGAAACGGCGCTACACTCCCTAGTAGCCACCATCGAGAAGGCACTGTACCATCAGGAATTTGCCCTGGGAGCATTCCTAGATATATCTGGTGCATTCAACAACGTCACCACAGAAGCGATAATGCGAAGCCTAAGGGCACTAGCAATCCACAAGACATTGTACTCCTGGATATACAACCTGCTGAGCTGCAGAAGAGTACAAGCCGAGTGGGGTACCACAACCATGACGAAAGAGGCACATGGAGGAACGCCTCAGGGCGGAGTCCTGTCGCCCCTTCTATGGAACCTTGTGGTCAACGAACTACTACGAAAATTCCGCAGGAAAGCACCCAAGATAACCGCATATGCTGACGACATAAGCATAATTATCATGGGGAAATGTCCATCGACTCTTAGCTCAATCATGGACTCTACTCTCAAAGAGATACTAAAGTGGGCCACAGAAGCCGGACTCAGTATCAATGCGGAGAAGACGGACCTGATTCTCTTCACCAAGAGATACAAGGTACCGCAATGGACTCCACCTACGATAAATGGAATACAGCTAACGCCAAAGAACAACGTAAAATACCTTGGAGTAGTTATCGACAGTAAACTGTCATGGAGACTCAATGTGGAGGAAAGGGTGAAAAAGGCAACCAATGCGCTATATGCATCCCAGAAGATGCTAAGCAGCACTTGGGGCCTATCACCAAGTCTAACGCACTGGCTCTTCATCTCAATAATACGACCGATACTACTACATGGCATATTGGTATGGTGGCAAGCCACGGAGAAGTCCACATATCTAAAGCTGATGGAAAAGGCCCAGCGGCAGGCATTAGTCTGCATAACGGGGGCGCTGAGGTCCACTCCAACAAAAGCACTCGAACACATCCTAGGAGTCAACCCCCTGGACATCCAAGCACGCCTCCTTGCACAAAAGACGGCCCAACGTCTTTGTGCGGCAGGCACCATGGCGCTACAAAGCTATGGACACAGCACGGTGGGTAGAGTGATCAGCAGTAGCACGGACTACATGATCCCAAAAACCAACTTCACAGGTGCATCAGCATTAATGGGACCAGAAGACTGGCGTATAGGACTGGCCCAGGAAGCAATGCACCTATTTACAGACGGCTCCAAGATGACCTCAGGAGTCGGAGCCGCTGTATACTGCGATGAGCCGGAATTGAGGCTCTCCTATAAACTGCCAGACCACTGCACCATATTCCAGGCGGAGGTCTTCGCAATAAGGAAAGCATCGGAATTGGCAGAACAATACGCACCAAACAACCAAATAAACATATACGTTGACAGCCAAGCGGCAATCAAAGCAATGCAAAGACACACCATTAATTCCAAAAATGTTCTGGCAAGCAGGGAGGCAATAGATTCCCTCAGCATCTCTAGAAAGGTGCAAATCTATTGGATTCCCAGCCACCGGGGCATTGATGGAAACGAAATGGCTGACAGTCTTGCAAAAGCCGGAACCGCACTAAGCCAAGAAGCAACACTAAACATATCTATCTCCGTACAGACGCTACACAGCAAACTGGAGGAGATAGCGGAGAAAGAAGCAGAGGAAAAGTGGAAGAGCACAACCGGCTGCAGAATCTCAAAAATCATGTGCAAGACAAGAGACAAAAAACTCACGCACTATATGCTACAGCTCCAAAGAAGAGACTGTAGACTGCTTATAGGCATACTAACTGGTCACTGCCTAGCAGCCGCTCACGCGAAAAAGCTAGGCATCACGACAACGGACATCTGCAGGAAATGTAAGGAACCTGGAGTCGTTGAAACTCTGGAACACCTCATCTGCAGCTGCCCAGCGATCGCTAAGACGAGACTAAAACATCTGCACTCCCCAAGTCTCAACCCTCTTGAAGAGGCGGCAAGGAGGTCTCCCAAACAACTATTGGCATTTGCCAAAACGTCAAACATCCTCTTGGATTTCTAATGGTACCCAGAAAAAGCCACCCGGCCTCACTAAGGACCGTAAGGTCTATGTGGGGTCCCTACAAAGGGCCAGCCGGAACTACCTACCTACCTTGAGTATCGTTCATCCGATCTTTATCATTCCTTCAGCAAAATAAATAATTTTGTTTACAAGGTATCTCTAGAAGGTACAAACGATCTATCTTCAACTGTAGGAGATATGACGTTTTTTCCAAATTGCGGGGGCGGGAGGAGGCGTGGCAAAAATGGAAAATAAACTTGATCTGCCTGCAAGTATAAGAAATATATGCCCCATACATGTCAAACCTCTATCTCTTACCATCTCTGAGATCTCTTCGTTCATACGGACGGACGGACAGACAGACAGACAGACAGACGGACAGACGGACATGGCTATATCGAATCGGCTGGTCGGAAACGATTCCTTCTCCCTGTTACATACTTTTGCACAAACTTAATATACTCTATGTACCTTCGGTACAGAGTATAAAAATTTAACTAAAACCCATTTTCCGACAGATAAACATCTGATTTCGACCAAATTTCGCGGAATCTTTTTGAAAACATATCAAATTAACAATCGCCGAGCTTAAGAAAGATAAAATTTAAAACAGAAAAGTTTTTCTCACTAAGACTCATTTTCCGACCGATCGGTCCTATGCCAACCATAAGATATAGTCATCCGATGGCGATCAACTTTTTCAAATTAGTTTGAAAGCGTTTCATATTAAGAATCACCAACTTTAAGAACGATTTACTTGAAAACAAAAAAGTTTTTTCACTAAGACCCATTTTCCGACCGATGGTTGCTATGACAGCTATAAGATATAGTCATCCGATCTTGACCAAAATTTGCAAAATCTGTCTGAAAGCCTATAATATTAATAATGGCGGAGTTAAAGAACCCTAGCATTGAAAACAAAAAAGTTTTTCTCACTAAGACCCATTTTTTACTGATGGTTCCTATGGCAGCTATAAGATATAGTCATCCGATCCGGTCGGCTCCGACTTATTAGCAGCGTGCAGTTGAATGGCTCTGTGCAAAATTTCAGCTCGATAGCTTTAAAACTGAGAGACTAGTTTGCGTAGAAACAGACGGACAGACAGACAGACGGACGGACAAAGCTCAATCGACTCAGCTCGTCGCCCTGATCAAGAATATAGACACCTGATCATATTAATAGGTACACACCGGAATTTTTTAATTATAGATGGCTAAAAGTACGATTAGTGTTGACAACTTTTTAATTTTAGGGTTTTTGTTGTTGTCAATGGCTGGCCACACTGTGACAAAGAGTTGAAAGAGGGGCTGCCCCGTATATCAAAGCTTTTCTATAAATTGCGAGTCCACCTGATCATAATAATAGGTACAGTCTCCGTTTCTCACAAGTATCAAGTGAATAATTTTGTAATCAGTGATCTTTCGGTAACTAAAGGTAAATTAAGTATAGCTCCTGTCAATACAGAGAATTGAATAATTATTTTTTTTTGAAAAAATGGTTCGAAATTCTCATTGTACTAAAGAAGAAGCTCGCTTGGTTCTTAGTCTGAGAAAAGAAGGCAAATCTTTACGAGCCATCGCCAAATTAATGAACAGGTCTCATAATTTTGTTAAAAATGCATTAGAAAGAAAACCAAGACAGGAAACCCGTGGAAGGCCACAAAAAACAACAGAATCCCTTGACCACTACATAGTAACTTTGAGCAAAAAGGACCCATTTAAGTCATCGAAAGCTATTGCAGCCGAAATTGGGAATTCAGTTAGTGCTCCAACTATCCGAAGACGACTGCAAGATGCCAACCTACCAGGAAGAATTGCCAGAAAAGTCCCACTTATGCGCAAACAAAATATAACCATGAGGCAAACTTTTGCAAGGGACCACGAAGACTGGGTAGGATGCACCGGGGAGAAAAAATGGAGAAACATATTATGGAGCGATGAAACCAAGATTAATTTGTTTGGGAATGACTGTGAAAGGAATGTTCGACGCCCTAAGGGAAAGGAATTCCATCCACGGTTTCCAAAAAAAACAGTCAAACATGGAGGTGGCAATATAATGGTATGGGGTTGCTTCTCATGGTACGGCGTAGGTCCAATTTATCAGACTACGAACAAAATGAATGCTGAAGAGTACAAATTCATGTTGGAAACAGTTATGGTACCGTATGCTGAGGAAAATATGCCATTACGTTGGGTATTTCAGCAAGATAATGATCCTAAACACACATCAAGGCTGTTATCTAAATTTTTCGAGGACCAAAAAGTTGACGTTCTGAAGTGGCCAAGCCAATCCCCCGACCTTAACCCCATTGAAAACTTGTGGGGAGACTTAAAAAAGAAATTGGCAAAGCATTCATTTTCAAATAAACAAAAATTATGGGAAGGTGTCCAAAAACTGCGATATGAGACACCAGTAGAGACCTGCCAGTCTCTTATTAAAAGTATACCAAAAAGAATAGCAGTAGTGGCCAAAAATAGAGGTGGATTCACTGGATACTAAGTTAGGAAATACTAATTTACCTAAAAAAAAGAACACAAAATGGAAATTAAAATTTTTTTTCTTACCAACACATGAAGTGTATCTATTATTATGATCACACTGAAAACGTATCTGAAATACAAAATGATCTCTTTTATGTTATATTATTATTCTATGTTAGAATTAAGTTTATTTTATTAAAAGCAAATAGTTTAATCACCAATGAGAACAAATTTTAAGTTTGAAACAATGAATACAACTGTTTTCTGTTATCTTAAAGTCAGAGTTGATGTGTGTACCTAGTAATATGATCAGGTGTGTATATAGTTTATGGGGTCGGAAATTAATATTTCTATGCGTTGCAAACTTCTGGGCAAAATTATAATACCCTTTGTAAGGGTATAAAAACATAACTTAAAAATTATAATTAAAAAATTTAATTTTTTTACTTTTTTACCGAAAATAATCGATTTTTTCGAGTTTTTATGACAGTTGTACATGCGTGTTGTCCTATAACTGTATGAAAGAGTAATTGGTTCGTTCTAACAATTTGTTTATTTAGGTCTAAGTTAGAACTTTGTGTTATGTTACTTGTCCAAATTTGTTACGGGTTTCAAGATAAGGTTGAAAAACTGTAAAAAAATGGTAAAAACTTGGTTTTATTGAGAAACTTTTGTAATTTTGAGTATGAAGATGTAATTTTTTTGATTTGCTACAAAGAAATGCTTTGTAGGCCAAACCAAGAGCAACAACTTTGCCAAAGATATAAAAGCAAAATTCAAAATAGTTAACGAGGTATGGAAACGTAAATCCTACTCTGAAGCGAAAAATTTCAAAGTGCAATAAAAAGAAAACGGCAGCTAATCAGACTAAACCCAGACAGGGTTTTTATACTACCATCATACCATTTCAGAATTTTTTGGTTTCGACGCTATCAACTATCAACAGTGTAATATATGCTACCACACAATCCTGCCAAGTTCCAAGGAAACGACCGGTCGGAAAACTAGATCTAGTGAGTTGGTCCATTTCGATGCATACAACAGCGAACGAAGCGCCGTATATCACATTATCTCTAATTGCATTTGGATGCAAGGCGTACTCAGCTCTCCATTTATTACCTAGAACTGCCAACTCAAAAGCAAGTCCAGGCTGTGTCGTTTCTGAAAATAATTAAAATCTCGGTGCAAGCATGTCAGGGCGGTTCACACGAACACTGCAAACACAGTCCCAGTCCCGACCGTCTCGTCCTGTCGCTCGCAACAACAAAAGCTTAATTTAATTTTCATACCACAATTTTGTTGGAAAAGTTAATTAAATTAAAAGCAATATTCACAGTTCGTTGAATCCCAAATACAAAATACGTGTTATGTGTTGTTCATGGCAATAATGGAGAAAGTCAGGGTGAGTAGCTATGAAGCGCAGGCGCATTTGACCGGAAACGCCCTTCGCTGAGGTCTGAAGCGTACCCTAATTGGTGGCAGGCAGAGTTCTCCTCCTCCGAGCGTATGCTGCGAGGGATCTTATTGGCCAATGCTGTCTTGCCTTTTGGTGGACTTTGGCAGGGTGTGAAAATATGTATCGGTATGGCTGATTGCGACGGTGGAGTCGCCCGGTGTCAATGTCAGCTAGAAATGGTTTTCGTATTCAGTTTTCGTTAATATTTCGTGCCGTGATATTCGAGTGTAGTGCGAACTGCCACGCGGCGCTTGGACTTACACAGGGCATTGAGAAATGGAGCAAACGGATAGACTAACATAACCAATTCAGCACCTAATCGAATAATAAGTATGATGGCTTACATGTTACTGCATATCCGACTCCAATTGAACTAGCCCAAGTGCGATTGAGAAATGTGCTCGACTCTGTGGGACTAAAATTTGTGCTTTGAAGTTTGTCCTTGATAAAGTGGACGTTTGAAAAATTCTGGATTCAGGACATAACAAAAATGTTTTTGTTAAATTTCTTTCATATTGGTTAGGGTACGTTAAGTATCAGGCCTGTTCACGCTTTCGATTTCGATCCTGCTCCCAAAAACCGACTGAGTTATTTGACTTTTATCTTCAAAAGCTAACATATCTTCATTTGACCCGTTTCGTTTCTTAAAACTCACAACTCTTACTAAATCCGATCAATAGAATTCGGAAACGAGAACAGGTCTGTATGTAACAACAAAATAAAGGCCCAAGCCAAAGTCTGCTACCCCCGACTTTCAAACACCGAAAGACTTTATGTAAATAAATAATCGGATTTTGAACAGTCTGTTAACCGAGGTAGTAGCGAAATTATAATTCGGCAGTATATTGACTGTTAATCCGATATTTTTGGTAATTATAATAATGCGAGAGATTAAAGAGCACACTAAGTTGCTGCAAATGTATGTATCGATTTATCAAGTTTGGTGCCGATCAAATAAAAGATAAGGGAAATACAATCAACCAAGATTTTGCCATAGTAAGCATAAATACGTCAGCCACAAGCGTCGCAAGGGTGCCTAAACTTTGTGCGTTACTAATACGCAATCTGGTCATTGACCTAGCGGGCGGACTCTGATGGATCCGACATATGTGCAGCCCGAATGCCATGTGTCTCGTCTAGATAGCTTGAAAACTGAGGGAGGATATATCTATCTTGATCAGTCTTGAAACGATCTGAAATCGGGAACACAAGAGTTTTATATTTTTACTCTTTACTCGTAGTGTTAAAAGGGTATTCTAAGTTCGGTCAGACAGAAGAACCCGTTTCCATTTATGTTTTTGTGCTATGTTTCTGGTGCCTGGTAACTTTTTATACCCTTGCAACGGGTATTATACTTATGCCCAGAAGTTTGCAACGCATAGAAATATTCATTTCCGACCCCATAAACTATATATATTCTTGTTCAGGGCGACGAGCTGAGTCGATTGAGCTTTATCCGTCCGTCTGTCTGTCTGTTTCTACGCAAACTATTCTCTCAGTTTTAAAGCTATCCAGCTGAAACTTTGCATAGAGTCTTCTTTTTACTGCACGATGCTCCGACATATGGTCGGAACCGACCAGATCGGATGACTATATCTTATAGCTCCCACACCATCGATCGAAAAATGGGTCTTAGTGAGAAAACCTTTTTTGTTTTCAATGTTAGTGTCCCCAAACTTGGCCATTACGAATATTAAATGATTTTACGCAGATTTGCAAATTTTGGTCAAAGGCGGATATCAAAATCTTATAGCTGCCATAGGAAACATCGGTAGGAAAATGAGTCTTAGTGAGAAAAACTTTTTTGTTTTCAATGTTAGTTTCCCCAAACTCGGTCAATACAAATATTACATGCTCCCAAAAAGATTTGCAAATTTTGTTCAAAATCGGATGACTATATCTTATAGCTGACATAGGATCGATCGGTCGGAAAATGGGTATTAGTGAGAAAAACTTTTTTGTTTTCAATTTTATCGTTCTTAAGCTCGGCGATCGTTAATTTGATAAGTTTTCAAAATGATTCGCCAAATTTGTTTTAGTTAGTTTTAGGTTTTAGTTATAAAAATTTGTGATTTTAATGCTAGCGTTCTTAAACTCTGATATTTCAAAAACAGCAATTGCAAGGGTATTAAAACTTCGGCACAGACGAAGTTAGCTTGGCCTTCTCGTTTTATTTATTTTGTGTTACTTGAGTAATTTACATAAGGTTGCAAGTAAAAGTGCAATGACTAATAAAAAACTCGTTTTGGACCGAGAGGTTTGACATGTATTGAACATATACTTCTTATGCCTGCAGACGGATCAAGTTTATTTTCGAAGAACGAAAGAACGATTTTCAAGTTATGAGGAAAACCAAAAATTATGCTGGGTAGCACTGGCCGCAACGGCGATGGGCAGCACTCCACACACTTTCTGGCTTCTTTGCCACTTTGTGTGGCTTCTAAATTAAATTGGTCAGATATATACAAACTTTGGGAGTTACAGAGTATATTATAGTCGGTCTTGACCGTCTTTCTTACTTGTCATTTTAGATGCTCTCATATATTTCCTTATTTTGTTCCTTATTTAGATGGGAGCTACGACTAAAAGTTGACCGATCTTAACGAAACTCGGCCAGAATGTTAGGCTTCTATCAAATCGGACTAATGGTAGGAGTAAGTACCACTTATGGAACTTTTTTGTGCGAAATTGTACGATTACCCCTGCCCTTCGATAGAATTAAAATCGGAGCTCCGAGTTTTATATTTTGCACTGCAGCAGAAAAATGCATACCGAGCATACACTTTTACAGGTAACGAGTATATTATAGTCGGGCTTGACCGACTTTCTTTCTTAAATTTGACTAAAAAGGGAGTTTCGTACTGAAAATTAGCTAAACGTTTTGAAGTACAAATAGGGTAAAGAACAATATTATTAAGTTCCGGAAGAGATGTTCACTAATAGCCTATTTCCATTATGACTACATATTTCGAAATGTACATTTATTTTTTTTTTTGAGCGTTTCTCAAAAACATTGTTTGTCATGCCCTTACCGAGATTTGAGCTCAGGTCTTGTTGATTTCTAGTCTCAGTGCTTAACCTCACACATTGCTGTTAAGATAGAGTAGCCAGCTAAATGTGCTATATAACTCTCAATTATCTTTTCTGGCTTCCATGAATTTCAAATGACATAGATAACAAAAAATGTGAAAACCTTCAGGGTGAATGGACACATATTTGAAATATGTACATTTTTTTCCTATAGAGAATATTACCCTGTTTATACACAAACAAAATATTTTGATATATGCTCCTCAAAGTATGCTTTGTTTATAAATAACAATAATTCCGAAAAATACTACATTTATATTTGCCTTAACGCTGAACTATTTAAATACCTTTAACTGCTCCGACAACCTGAGTGAATGTTTGGTGTGGATTATGTAGTACCGTGTCACAACTGACCATCAATTTTCTAATTTAAATGGGTAAATTTTAAAGAAAATATAGGGTTCATTGCCAATCGTATAGGTAGCCAGCGAAGGTTTGGAACGATGGAAAGTCATAAACATGCACTTGGAGCAATTAAGGTGTAATTGATTAATCAAGCACCAGGACTGCAAGGAGTTTAAATCATCTTGCAGTCTGATCGAATGCGTCGGGTCGTTGAAAGATAAAATAAGTTTCACATCATCGGCGTACATAAGTATCCGAGAGTAAGACAATATTGTGGGGAGATCATGAATAAAAAGAGTAAAAAACAAAGGGCCGAGGTGGCTACCTTGTGGTACACCAGAAGTGACAAAGACAGGCTTTGAAGTATTAGAGCGAAGCAGAACTTTTTGAGTTCAATCTTTTAAATAGGACGAAATCCAAAGCAGAAAAGAGGAAGGAAATCCTAAACGATCAAGCTTAAAGAGGAGAATATCGTGGTTCACAGAATCAAATGCTTTACTGAAGTCGGTGTAGATGACATCAGTTTGATTTTTTAAAAGGAATCCATCGTTAACCATTGAGGTAAATTCAAGCAAATTGGTCGTAGTTGACCGACGCTTTGTAAATCCATGCTGGAAAGGTGATAAAATCGATTTACAATAGTGCTGTAAGGATGAGGTTAGAATCTGTTCAAATAATTTTGGAATAGCGGAAAGCTTGGCTATACGCCTATAATTGGATATATCAGATTTTCCTCCCTTTTTGTGAAGAGGAATGATATAAGATTCTTTCCAAAGATTCGGAAACACAGTAGATTCTAGAGATAGATTAAAAAGCTTAAGCAAAGGACTGCATAAGGAAAAACAAAACTCTTTAAGCACGCAACTGGGAATGTTGTCAGGCCCAGGGGAGTATGAGGATTTAAGTGATTGCAAATATGAAAGCAAGGAGCTTTCTGAAATTGAGGGAGCACATATCGAGTTGGAAGAAGGAATGTTATAAGGATAAGAAGTATTGGTAAAACGGGCGGAGGAATAAGTTGATTGGAAGAAGTTCGCGAATAGGTCAACGGCAGTGGAGTCATCGTTAGCCTTTTGGTCACCAAGAAAAAAAGAAGAAGGTAAAGAAGAGGATCTATGTTTAGAGTTGACAAAGCTATAGAATTGTTTTGGGTCCTCTGCAAATTGAATTTTGCATCGGGCAAGATATTTCTTATAGCACTCAGAATTAAAAAGTGTAAAGTTCGATTTTGCTATTGAGTATTGAGAAAAGTCAAGAACAGAACCAGTACGTTTATACTTTTTGAAGCATCTAGACTTAATATTTTTCAAATTAGAAAGCCTAGGACAGTACCAAGGAGGATTAATGGACGCTGGAGAGGGAGCGCTATTAGGAATACAAATATCTAAGAGAGAATTAATGGAATCATAGAAAAAGTTAAAAGCAAAGTTTAAATCAACCGCATTGTACAAAGGAGTCCAGTCTGTTGCACAAATAAGTTGATTTAATAAAGTAAAGTTTCCTTTACGAAAGCAACGACGAGGTTTGTTTGTAGCTACAGACGTTGAAGAGGTAGGTCCAATAACTGAAAGGGAGATTTCAATTGTAGGATGGTAAGAATCTTCAGGAAGTGATAGGGGGGTAGACCTAGAGACTACGGCATTAGCACTGTCAGCGACAAAGACTAGATCCAGCAATTTATTTAAATCGTTTGCGAATCTATTAGAACTAACATTAAAAACAAAAAAATTTCTTACTAAGACCCATTTTCTACCGATCGATCCTATGGCATCCATAAGATATAGTCACCCGATGTCGATGATCTTTTTTAAATTAGTTTGAAAGCGTTTTATATTTATAATCACCGACCTTAAGAACGATTTACTCAAAAACAAAAAAGTTTATTTCACTAGTTCCCATTTCCAATCTTTCGCTCCTATGGCAGCTATAAGATATAGTCATCCGATTTTTTCAAAAACTTGCAAGTCTGTTTAAAAGCAAATAATATTAATAATGGCCGAGCTTGAGGACGCTAACAGTGAAAACAAAAAAGTTTTTCTCTCTAAGACCCATTTTCTGACCGATGGTTGCTATGGCAGCTATAAGATATAGTCATCCGATCCGGTCGGATCCGACATATTAGCAGCGTGCAGTAAAAAGAAGACTCTGTGCTAAATTTCAGCTCGATTGCTTTAAAACTGAGAGACTAGTTTGCGTAGAAACAGACAGGCGGACAGAAAGACGGGCAGACAGAGGGACTGACAATGCTCAATCGACTCAGCCCATCGCCCTGATCAAGAATATATACAGTTTATGGGGACGGAAGTGAATATTTCTATGCGTTGCAAACTTCTGGGCAAAATTATAATACTCTTTGCAAGGGTATTATAAGTAGCATGGAGTTTTCATGAGGTGCTTTTTTTTTTGGGTCAAAATGAGTTTCAACATCGAGCTAAAGTCAATCTCAGTCATTTTTCATGCAGTCCTTTTTCGGATTGAATGTAGTTCGAGATCGAGATCAATTTAATCTCTGGTATTCTTGCACCAAGCCGATTTCAATTCAAGTACGATTATCAAACTTAAGTCAATGTGGGACCTTCCTGATTGGATCCGATTGAGGGATCAAATGGGTTCAATTAACAAGATAAAATCAATCCCGTGTGTTTTTAAAACTAGCCTATATCAAGCCAATCAATGTCGGAATCAAGACAAGAATTCCGGGACTGAAAAATCCGTGCTCAAATGAATCCTACGAAAACAGAAGTGGAATTGAGAACAGACTTGTAATTCTTGATGAACATTGATTTTTTTTCTCAGTGCATTGATTTCCTTCATCTTAAACTCTCCCGTTGAATCATGTCTTTTCGTTGCCGGTCCAACTACCCCAAGTCCTGCTCCTTGGGGAGCTACCATTGAATTGTGTGTGTTTGCCTTTTATATGTTTCCTCTAGTGACATCCATTCTCACTTACTATAAAGTTCTTGACGTAGTTGTTGGAGGATTATTATGTTCCTGCTAGTATGTTCCTGCCTACTTCGTCTGCCGTCAATCCTACCAGTGTAGCAATATTCTTCAGGCCAATCGCGTGATGGAGTGGGACAGGGATTCTTCGTATATTCCTCTAGCAATGATACCTTTTCCTGACATGTTATACTTTCTATGAGTTCATCGACCTTTAGCAGCGTGTCTCGTTTTCTATTATCCACTAGCTTTTCTACAGTTTTCAGTAATAACGATGTTATGTTGATGGTCTGAGTCTTATCCTTTCTTTTGGGTCTCAAATTATCTAGCGGAATGTCATGCCATTCTTTCTTTTCTTCATATATTTTTTTCTAAGTGCCTGTTCCACTAGCCTTCATCAAAACAAAATTCCGCTCTTCCCTCTGAGCTTCACCGAAGTGATATTCCACCAAGGAGCACAATTTTCTTCATCGATTATGCCTTTACTTAACTTATTGACTGCTTCTTCTAGTTCCAGGGGCTGTGGCCAAAAAAAGGTTGACGATTATGCAACACAAGCCAAAGAGTAGTCTGGATCCGCAGCGATCGAACGAACCTTTCTTCCATTGAAGAATTCGGTGCGCACAACAACGCAGTGTATCTGAAAGGCCAATTTTAGCGTCGATTTGACTCCACAGGCGGAAAATCCTCCCCAGGAAATACGTTGCCTTCTGCTCAAAATAAAAACAAAACTTTCTTCAAAATTTTGAGCACAAATGTTTTAAAAGTGCGCAATTCAACTTAACTCAACCTCCGCCAAGAAAAGAAAAGTTTTTAAACTATGTATCAAAGGTGCACAGAGTATATTATTATACTCAGCCTGAAAGGTACACAGAGTACTATTATACTCTGTTCCAAAGGTACACAGAGTATCTTAAGTTTGTGCAAGCGTATGTAACAGCCAGCATCAGCAAACCCGAAAATGTTCAATTTGGCCTTTGAAGAGTATTTTTCTTCAAATTATGGCACATTTCTCAAACTTAATCGTCGTCTAGAAACCATTTCGGTGGTTGGATTTTAATAAATTGATTAAAATTTATGGCAGGACAACTAGATTGATACACGTAATGTGTATAGGAACTATTAAAAGCCGACGTGATCTAACATTCTCTTATATTAATAGTCAAGCAATTGTTCAATAATAACTTCCGGCAGTACTAGACTCAAACAATTTTCCCAAATATATTTTTGCTTAATATTAAACAACTACCGAGAATGACATACAAATGTTACAAATTACGCTAAGAATGAGTTTCGCATTAACCGTACTCTTTGGAATAAGCCCCTTGTTGATATCATATTTTTCCAAATTTAATTAATTGCCGAGCCGAGGAAACTGATTTCAGTAAAGAAGCTAACCGTTAAACGAATGTATGACCATTATTATTTATTGGAGGAATAGAAAATTTTGAGCACCTTTAGATAAAGTTCACTGCTTTAAAGGGAGATTTAGATCAGTAGTAATTTTATTTAAATCCCAAAAGTTGCGCAATTTTCACATGGAAGATACTCTAACATCCCGCAAATAGACGATGATACATACCATCCAAAGGCGGCATTGGAGAATCAGCGCTGCCACAAAACCAATTGGCAACAGACCCAAGTTTGGCCTTGCTTTACTCCAGGAGCTGGGCGCTATTAAGGCACATCATTTACAAGCACATTGCATAATAAGCCCTTAAATATATAAGAGCTGCGTACTCAGTGTATGGCGTTCGAAGTTGAAGGTAGCTGATTGCTGTTGAATGCTGAAGTGGTTGTTATTAAAATCGAAGCACCGCAATGGCTTCTACACGGCGATTAAGAAAATTTTACCATAATTTAAGGAAAAGCCAATTTGAACGCACTCGGGATTGCTGATTCTGCTCGCATGATTTTTTTATGCAGCATTGAAATGTGTTCTGTCACATTGCACTCATAAGCCCAGATATTGTTGCTACTTGTGTCCTCCATAATTTTTTAAAGTCAATAATACTGCAAAACGAATATTCCGCGATATCTTGAAAACAAGAGCTGATTAAGATTAAAACCGAGAATTGCAAATTGGGCGGAAGATCGTTTGGCCGAAGATGGTGAATTTTACCGAAAAATCATCTTTTCGGATGAAGCACATTTCCACCACCAAAATTGTCGCATCTGGGGCACAGAAAATCCGTATATCGTCGTCTAGAAGCCAATGCACCCACCACGTGTCACTGTTTGGTGCGGATTTTGGTCTCGAGGCATCATTGGTCCATTTTTCTTTGAAAATGAAGAAGGAGCCACAGTGACTGTGAAAGGTGAGCGGTACCGCGCAATGTTAAGTGATTGGTTCCTCGAGGAAATTGAAGCGGAAGACTTGGGTGATACTTGGTTTCAACAAGACGGCGCTCCGTGCCACACAGCGCACGCCACAATCGATTTTCTGCGCCCTATCTTCGAAAATCGAATTATCAGCAAATATGGAGATGTGATCTGACACAATTAGACTATTATCTTTGGGGAGCGGCCCAGGACAAATGTTATGCAAACAATCCTGAAACAATTGAGGAGTTGAAGAACGAGATTCGACTGACATACATACGTGCTGAAACAATTGAAAATGTTCTCAAAAATTGGGTGGATCGAATGGGCTACTGCCAAGTCAGCCGTGGTGGTCATTTGACCAAAATTGTTTTTCATAAATAAATGACATGAACCTACCTTTCCAATAAATGTTTAACCTTTGAAAAATATCGAGCCGTTCTTTTTTATAGCAAAATTAAATTCCAATTTTTAAATGGTTCGAACCCGAAAAACTTTTAGACTTCTCGTAGCAGGTTTATAAAGCCGTTGAACCTTGGTTCAGGTTTGAACCCAGGTTCAGGAAATTTTTTGTCCTCATTCATGAAACATTTGTATTCAAATCACATCACGCACATATAATGCATTTCGTTTGTAAAGCTTTGCGAGAGCTGAAACCGTCATTTAGAATCCCAAAACCCTTGTAGAAGTACTTTTACATTTGGGATATTATTAATTTGCATAAATTAGAAAATAAAAATAGTTTTCGAACAGCGGAGCAGCTGCGATGCATTCTTCTGCCTCTGCAGTTGAAAAATGCATACGGAGCATACACTTTTGCTGGTACAAAGTATATTATAGTCGGGCTTGATCGACTTTCTTTCTTGTTCTTTTTAATAAACTAAGGGACTTATATAAACCAAGTCCGTTGTGGGGTGTGGGTCCATTGATAAGTTGTTTTACAGTGAAGTCTTTGATCCTATAGAATATGAGCGGAACAGCAGCACATCCAGCGGTTTTATATAATATTGCCTCCCTCCACATCCAAAAGGAAATGTCTCCTTTTCCGAACCCCCACAGTTTGAGGATATATTATATTTTAATACATAATCAATCAAATTTGTTTTCCAGTTGAGCTTGAAATGTTCTGAAAACGGAAAATTATCAACTAGTTTTGGTGTAATCAAACAATTTTTCTCAAAGTGAAAATATTGTTCATACACTATTTTTGATAATGTTTGTGTTAATCTTAAGTCCAATGTCCCCGGTGAGGGAGAACAATTAAAAAAAAATCTTAAAACATTTGATCATTTTGAGAGCTGATAAGAAATGTTTCTTTAAAAACTCTTACACAACCGGTCATCTGCACCAGCTATTGGCGCCAGCTGTGAAGTAGCCATGAAATTCGATTCGGCGTTAGACTAACTCCCTTCCTCTAGTGCGAAAACTGGAGATTGATACACAGAAAAAAAACGTCGAGACATTTTCAATCTTTTAATATTTAAAGGTGCACGCACACATGCGGCTGAATGATGAACTGACGGCTGACCATGATATTTTAGTACGTCAGCAAGCCAAAATAAACAAACATGCTTGATTGATTCCGCTAAACTGAGCTTACAACTGAATTAGGGAATAGGGGAATTAGGGAGATCAAGCCAGTGCTTGTTGTCCACACTTGCATGCACGGAGCGTGGTTATTTGTCAAGATCAGCCTTAAGTTCTGCCGTCAGTTCATCTTTCAGTCGCATGTGTGAGTGCGCCCTAAGAGTAAGCCCGACATTAGCTTGAAAAGGCTTGGCCCAAGCCTTTCGAACTTGTATCATTCCAAATGTGCTTACTTCAATCCCTTTCGAGATCACATGTTCATAAATTATACTCTGTGCGATGAGATGCCGTTCCGTTCGTGTTCAGTGCGCATGTTCCTGTGTTTGAATCCCAGTTGAGCCCAAAAATTTTATATTTCTTTGTTTTTCAGAAGATTAAAATAAACCAAAACTGGGTGGGTCTTGAAGTGTAAGTATAAGGATGACCTATGGAATTATAGAGCAGAAAGGGAAGGGATCTTTCCTGGGATCAAATCAATATTACATATCGAGCTCATATTAAACTCGAACCTGCTTAAAATGATCCTGTTTTGGGATTAAATTGTGCTCGAATTTTTTGCTTAGTTTAATCTATTTTAAGATTAGCTCAGGATAAATGTAATACTTTTTGGGGTTGAAAAAGTGGGATCAACTCAATCCTTTTTCAATCGGTTCATTACCGATGGGGATTGATTTGATACCGTGTGGCTTTGCCCTTTGGGCCCAAATATTCGTGCCACTTGGCTATATCGACTCTGATTTATATACGAAATACCTTGCACCCTTGGTATTTTTTGATTTCATTCATTTGCTTGCATACGAGTGCTCACACACATACACGTGCGTCCTCTAAGTTGATCGAACGGAGAAATTGGAGACGCTTCCTTTGGCACTACACTTAACAGAGACTCCAGTTTTTTTTAGAAGAATTTCCAATGCAAATGCCTTTTGCGCTGTACTGCGAACGTATGTATATACCTAAACGGCATACCATAAAAACTGTTGTAATTAGACAAAGTAAACTCAATTATCCGCGCATTTCATTTCCAAATGTTAATCGCCAAGCAATTTAACCCAATTAAATATGCATGGTGTTTTACGTGTAAACAAAAGGCCATCACCGGCACCGGCAGCAGTGTAATAATGTCTGCCCGCCCTCAAATAGAACACCTATTATTTGCCTGTTGACAGCAACCACTCAAGCGAATTATTGCCAACTCATCAGTGGGCATTTTAGGCTTTATCTGCCTGTATTCTCTGCCTCTGCCCGCCTCTGCCCCGGCCTGTATTCGTCAAAGGGCATATGCTTTCAAATTTCAACCACCCTCGGATGCCATAACGTAATCGTTTTCGATTTCGATGTGTGTATTCGGCCTTACAGTTACCAAACTGAGACCGAAATATGAGATCTGGGTGAGCAACAGGAGCGACAGCGACGGCAACTGCGACTGCCACTGTGTACTCTGTACAGCACGCCCTGTATCAACAAAGCACTCAAATTAATTTAAGGTAATTGCATTGGTGTATGGCCAATGTGCTCGGTGGCGCTCGTTGCCACCTCAACGTCAATTAAGCAAGTACACACGGAAATGGAATTAAACTGCCTGCCAGTCGGCATGCAAATGGACTGAGTAAATTAGTACCAATTCAAGGACAAAGAGTGAATTCGCACACAGAAATAAACTCTGGTAGGAGGACTAGAGGGAAAGCTGGGCGCTTCGAAAAGTATACTACATTTTGACAAAGTTAGGGAATCGAGAACCGATATTATTGGAAGAAACTACACACCTTACCGGTAAAGTTTCGGTTCTGGGTTCTTCTCTTTCGAGATTTATCGTCTTAATTAAGCGTTATCTCAGAAAATAAAGCTTTAAACGCTTTCAGAACGTACGTTCGATGTTGAAAAGCTCGCAAAGAACCGTCAAAGTACAAAACATCGGTCAAAATCTTTTTATACCCTTGGAAAGGATATTATAATTTTGCCCAGAAGTTTGCAACGCATAGAAATATTTCTTTCCGACCCCATAAATTATTTATATTCTTGATCAGGGCGACTTGTTGAGTATGTTTAGCTTTGTCCGTCCGTATGTCCGTCTGTTTTACTAGCTGTAACTTTGCACAACTTCTTCTTTTAACTGC
>JBAMBO010004423.1:0-18858 GCA_037044535.1 Lordiphosa magnipectinata
GGCAGTAAAAATTTCACAGAAGATTTTTGTTTGCGGTGCAGATTCTAATTCATACTCAATTAACTTGATAATAGTAAGTAGCAGTGTTAGGTGCACTTTACATCAAACAACGAAAACTAACATGTGTAACTCAACCAGCCAGTTTGCACGTAAAAAGATGGTCACAGCAGCAAAGACGGGCGAGCTCAGAGCAGGAGCAGGAGCAAATAAGGGATCGGTGCCAAAGGTGCCACCAATAGTAAAACAATTATCAGGAGTCGTCAAACAGGTGATCTCCGGTGATACGGTTATTATACGCGCCACGAAAGGTGCCCCTCCGCCGGAGAAACAAATCACCTTCTCTCATGTTATGGCCCCAAAATTGGCCCGTCGCCGTGGTCCTGACGGCTATGAGACCAAGGATGATCCCTGGGCTTGGGAGTCGCGCGAATTCCTGCGTAAGAAGTTGATCGGTGCCGAGGTAACATTTACGTTCGCCAAGCCCGCCAATTCTAATCGAGAATTTGGTTTTGTGTGGCTGGGCAAGAACAGGGTGACTGGCGAAAATGTTGTGGAATCAATTGTAAGGGCTGGCCTGGTATCTGTGCGACGTGAAGGTCGAATTTCGCCTGAGCAGCAAACCCTTATTGACCTAGAGGATCGGGCACGTGCCGCTGGGCGTGGCAAATGGTTGCGTAAAGTCAATGCCATCGACAAGGTGAGGAACATTACGTGGACGCACGAGAATCCGGCCCATATAGTAAACATTTATGACGGCGAACCTGTTAAGGCCATCATTGAGCATGTTCGCGATGGCTCCACTGTGCGAGCATTCCTGCTGCCTGATTTTCATTATATTACGCTAATGATATCGGGCATCAAGTGTCCGACTGTGAAGCTGGATGCCGATGGCAAACCCGATTTGAATGTGAAAGTGCCATTTGCGAATGAGGCGAAATACCTTGTGGAGACAAGACTACTGCAACGCGATGTGGAAATCCGTCTGGAATCGGTAAACAACTCGAACTTTATTGGCACAATTCTGCATCCCAAAGGCAACATAGCCGAGTCCCTGCTGCGCGAAGGTCTGGCCACGTGCGTGGACTGGTCCATGGCCGTAATGAAGACAGGCGCCGATAAGCTGCGCGCTGCCGAACGCTTTGCCAAGGAGAAGCGACTACGCCAATGGCAGAACTATCAGGCCAAGGCACCCGCCTTCAACTCCAAGGAAATGGACTTTGCTGGCCAAGTAATCCAGGTCTATAATGGCGATGCCATCAATGTGCGTCTCCCCAATGGCCAGGTGAAGAAAGTATTCTTCTCGTCCATTCGGCCGCCACGTGATCAGCGTGCTGTTGTGGGTATCGATGGAGAGGAGATTTTAAAGGCCCTGCCACGCAGCAAGAACTATCGTCCTCTCTACGAAATCCCGCACATGTTCGATGCACGTGAATTCTTGCGCAAGAAGCTGATCGGCAAGAAGGTTCAGTGCAATCTGGACTACATCTCGCTACGTGAAAATTTCCCGGAGAGGTATTGCTACACAGTGCTGATCGGTGGTCAGAATGTGGCTGAGGCCATGGTGGCCAAGGGTTTGGCCACATGTGTGCGCAACCGCCCGGATGATGATCAGCGTTCCTCAGCCTATGACCAACTGATAGCCGCCGAGCAGCAAGCTCTAAAGGGATTGAAGGGGCTGCATGCCAGCACGAGTAATGCCACGTTGCGTATTAACGATCTCACCGTAGATCATTCCCGTATCAAGGTGCAGTACCTGCCCTCATGGCAGCGTGCTCCCCGCACTGATGCCATAGTCGAGTATGTTGCCAGCGGTTCGCGACTGCGTCTGTTTGTGCCAAGTGACAGCTGCTTGGTTAAGTTCATGTTGGCTGGCATATCCTGTCCGCGCTCCTCTCGTCCCGCCGCTAACGGTGAGCCCGCCCAAAAGGGAGAACCTTTTGGCGATGACGCTTTGATGTTCACCCGTGAGCGTGTCTTTCAGCGAGATGTTTCGGTGCATATCGATACTACCGACAAGGCTGGGTCCCCTGCCATTGGCTGGCTCTGGATTGATGGCAATGTGAATCTCTCTGTGGCTCTGGTGGAGAATGGACTGGCTGCGGTTCATTTCAGTGCCGAGAGATCAGACTACTATCGCATGTTAAAGAGCGCCGAGGATCGTGCCAAGGCAGCAAAGAAGAATATTTGGGCCAAATATGCAGAGGAAGTTCTAGAGGAGAAGTTGCTCATTGAAGAAGAGAAGTATGAAAAGGTGCGCACGGTCAACTATGAAAGTGTCATTGTGACTGAAATAACGGAGGCTTTAACCTTCTTCGCCCAGTCGGTGGAGAATGGGCACAAGCTGGAGATCATGATGAGCAAGATGCATGCAGACTTTCGGGCCAATCCCCAAATTGCAGGAGCGTACACTCCCAAGCGTGGCGATTTAGTTGCAGCCCAATTCACATATGACAATCAATGGTATCGCGCCAAGGTGGAGCGAGTGCAGGCCAGCAGTGGCAAAGCCAGTGTCATGTATATCGATTACGGTAACAAGGAGACCCTGCCTATCAGCCGATTGGCCGCCTTGCCGTTCACCTATAGTTTCGAGAAACCCTTTGCCACGGAGTATGCGTTGGCTTTGGTCGCCCTTCCCGCCGACAGCGAAGATAAGGAGGAAGCTTGGCGCGCATTCTCATACGATGCACTTAACCACATTGTGCAGCTTAAAGTAGAGCTCAAGGTAGACGGCGCTCCAAATTTGGCCTCGCTGCGTGATCCCATTACAAAGATGGACTTCGGCAAGCAATTGGTGGCGGAAGGCCTTGTTTTGGCCGAAAAGAGAGGAGAGGGACTGCTTAAGGAGTTATCGAATGAGTATTGGGCTGCGCAACAGGATGCATTAGTGGCTCATTCGGGTATATGGAAGTATGGCGATATAACACAGGATGATGATACTCAAATCTATTTATAAATTTTCATGTTTATATCTTATTGTAAAATATTTTTTTCATGATTCACAATTTCATCTAAAAAGCATTCTAAGTATGATTGTTTGGGAAAGGCTTCAAAGACTGGCAGTGTAAATCGTGCTCGCTCTTACCTTTTCTATGAATTTCAGTATTTGAGTTGCGACCTCTTTTTGCCGGAACTTATATGTAAAAATCTGCGAAAATCTACAAAGAATGCAGTCTTTTTCTGCAAGTCTTTTAATTTTCGTCGAATTTTATATTTTCTATCGATGGCAAGTTGTATATTTTGCCATTTTTATACTCTATACCAAAGGTACACAGAGTATATTAAGTGTGTGCAAAAGTATGTGACAGGGAGAACAGCCGAGTCGATTAAGTCTGTATGAACTCACAGATCTCAGAGATGGTAAGAGATAGAGGTTTGACATGTATGCAGGCAGTTTGGAAAAACGTCATATCTCCCACAGTTTTAATGATAGGTAGCTCGTACCTTCTAGAGATATCTAGTAATCAAAATTATTTATCGATTTGCTGAAGGAATGTTAAAGATGGGATGAACTATACACAAGCTATGAGCAAAAGTCGGCCAGTTAACACCAGTTAACACCAATGATACTTTCATAGTCTTTAATTTAAAATATATTTTATTCTTTATTTCCGGGAGCGCATAGGGTTCATCTTAGTCCGGTTACGACCACATCTCTAGCATGCACTGCTTTATGTGATCATAGGCCAGATGCAGTTCTGGATTCTCGATCAACGCATCTGCAAACTGTACCAACATATCGTGCGGGAGCGTATGAGCCAGATACTGTTTGATATGCAGCAACTTAACTGCATCACTCGTAATTCCAGCATTGACATAGCACTGCTCTAAATGGACAAACCAAAGCTCCAGGGGTTGATACAATGCAGGAGCCTGCACAATAGCCATCAGACCAGGGACAGAGGCGGCAGCCGGTTGAGGATTCAAATTGATAACCATGATGCTTTCCTTTGAGCTCGTCTGGTTTTCAATACTGAAATGATATACTGAAATGATAGACTGAATCCTATGACTTTGATTTGGATATGGGGCGATGAAATAGTTCATCGTTTACATTTCATGCATAGCCTGTTGGGGCTAGCAGTTCTTCGAAAATCCAAATTAATCATAATAATGCTTCAGATCTCAGAGATGGTAAGAGATAGAGGCTTGACATGTATGAAACATTTATTTCTTATACTTGCAGGCAGATCAAGTTTATTTTCAATTTTTGCCACTAACGCTCTTGCCCCCGCAATTTCTAAAAAACGTCATATCTTCCACAGTTTTGTAGATAAATGTTTATTTATCGATTTGCTGAAGGAATGATGAAAATCGGATGAACGATACTCAAGTTATGAGGAAAAAACGGCCTGTTAACACCCCCCACAAATGTTTTATGTGCGATTTAAGGAAGACTCGCAAATTACTCGTGCATTTGCTCAAAATGTTATTCATTAAAAAACCACTCGAAAAATACTTGCAAATGACTTGAAAATGAGTCCAAACTAAGCAGAAAAACGGGATATAAACGACTCTTCTCAAGAGTCGCGGCTGGGGTGCCATTTTCTCCCGACAAAAGTATCATTTATGATCAGAAATCTAGCGCATATATGACTATTTTAATCAGACGGAGGACTCGAATGTGATAAGAAATTGTAAGTCTCTCGTTAAATCCGTCTGTGTCACAGAACTTCAAGAGATTTTATTTTTTTATTAGAAAATCTTGTTAGAAGGTTTGTGTCCCACTTAATGGTCCATATCCACATTTCGATTTTCAAGTTATGATAAATTGTGTGATTGTCTTCTATGTTTTATGATGCATTTTTCAAATTATCAGGCATGTTCTCAATTTCAATACTTTTCGAAAAGTAAACCAAACGCAAGTCAGCTTCGGTTTCGTTTTCGTGTTCCAAATTCCGAATGAAATTGCTCTATTTTTACTTTTTGCAAGCCACCGGTCCAAGCACTATATACATTAGAGCAGTGGCGCAACAACAACAACAACAGAATAAATCAACCGTTATCAGCGAGTCTCGATCTCCCAAAATGCAGCTGTTGCGCAGTCTGTGTGCGCGTCTTGTTGGCGCCGTTCTCCGATTCGCATTGACTTTGTTGTTGTTTACAATTTGAAGCTAGTCAATTTGCGACGCAGTTTATTATGAGACTGACTGGCACCAATTGCCGAAAAAAAATATAGGAGCAATGGGAGCAAGGGCTTGCCCACCGCTGCATTAGAAAGTAACCACAAGTCCAAGCGAAACGATCTAGAATGGAACAGTCGAAGATGAGACAGACAGACTTTTTCGTTATACTTTTTTGTTTTGGCTGCCACTGAACATAAAAAATTAAATCAACTAAAGACTTATATGCAAATCCAAATTCACTAACGAATTCTACATTGATCACAGATTTATGGATAATTCACTTTATGTGAATGTTGGCAATTGCTTTTCGTTGCACCGACCATCAGGCAATACTTTTTAAAACGAAAAACTTTATCGTTTTGGTGTTGCGAGAACACGAATAAATTCCACTTAGGAAAAGTTGCCGTTAAAGTGGAATTGAGAACAATATACAATAATAAAATGCAAAATTTAAAAAAATGTTCCCCGTTTCCGTTTCTTGGTACACAGACGGCGCCAGCATAGATATATGGCGTCAGCTGAGGTTGAGTGGCAAGTATGTTTTGGTTGATACGGCAGCATTTGGTTGGTTACGCGAACAATTATTGAAACATAAAATTAATATTTATTTCATCTGATGCAACCTATCCAGAAAAGAACGTTGTTTGAATATCAAAAATGAATTTAGCTTGTCAAAACTGTTTGGGTGGTGAATTTTGCTAAATCTCCCAGCAAAACTCTAGAGATTTAAAACCAACTGAAAGAGATTTCTGGGACACCAAGTATTGAGCTTGGGTTGAAATTTGGTTGAAAGAGATTTCCGTGACACCTCCGATAAGGCGTTATCGGAGATCAAGATCTGTACTCCGTCGAAACATAAGCTGCAGCCAAATGAGTGGAGAGTAGAAAAGATCAAAATCTCATAAAGTACCCAAGAAACTGATGAAAACAGCTAAACAAAGAAACCCACATGCCTTTACAATGCATACCTTAAGAAAGAAATTTTCCGAGAAGTAGAAGATGCAAAGACTCCCCTGGCAGAAAAACCAGTAGACAAGTCGACTTCCTTTAGGCCGCTCTAAATGCTGGATACGTTCTAGGGTGCATTATCCACACGAGGATCAAAGGTGCTGTCGAGAGCTAACTATCCATGATGCGATTTGGCTTTCGGTACGGTAAGCAAACTGTGAAATACAGCCAAGTCTTCTAGAATTGATAATAAATGTAAAAGCATTATTATGATTAATTTGGATTTTCGAAGAACTGCCAATCCCAGCAGGCTATGCATGAAATGTAAACGATGAACTTATTCATCGCCCCATATCCAAATCAGAGTTCTACCATTCAGTCTATCATTTCAGTATTAAAAGCCAGAAGAGCTCAAAGGAAAGCATCATGGTTATCAATTTGAATCCTGATCCGGCTGCCGCCTCTGTCCCTGGTCTGATGGCTATTGTGCAGGCTCCTGCATTGTATCAACCCCTGGAGCTTTGGTTTATCCATTTGGAGCAGTGCTATGTCAATGCTGGAATTACGAGTGATGCAGTAAAGTCGCTTCATATCAAACAGTATCTGACTCATACGCTCCCGCACGATATGTTGATACAGTTGCTAGATGCGTTGATCGAGGATCCAGAACTGAATATGGACTATGATCACATAAAGCAGTGCATGCTAGAGATGTGGTCCTAACCGGATAAAGATGAACCCTATGCGCTCCCGGAAATAAAGAATAAAATATATTTTAAATTAAAGACTATGAAAGTATATTTACAAACATACGCCACTTTGGTTCATGGTTTTAGTTTTGATCCAGACGCTAGTGGTTGGTTGGTGGTCGTTCTAGACAGAGATTTCCAGTACCTAATGGGAGCGTATGTAGTGTGGCGAACCCAGCGCGATCCGGGCTTACTGTGTCTGAAGTCGATTCACACCTCCTCGTTGGTGACCCCCGTTAACAAAGCGATGCATCAGCAAATCAGCTGGCTAACGTGAGCGGTAAGGCCGCCTTATAGAGTACAATATATAGAGTTGTTCAAAAAAAACTCCACCAATGAAAACTGCGACAACAATGACTCGGATACGGACTCCCTCTGATGACGATCCACACAAACTTTTTAAGGACCACGATTTGGGGATATGTAGCTGGAATGTACGCACCCTCAACAGAGCTGGTGAAAGACTTCGTCGCTCTGTCATCAGTTTCACACCAGTTGACAAGCGACTAGCCGCACTCAGACTAAAGCCTAAATAATAATGAAGATATGTTAAGCTATCAGCATGCAAAAAGCACGGTGGTGCTGAAGGCTAAACTGTTGCCTTAAGCTTACGCTAGGGTTAAAATCCATTGCAAAGTAGGCCAATCCCAGCACCACTTCCTCCATCCTAGCTCGTCGTAACAGTTCGCTATAGCATACTCTTTCTAAGTCAAAATATTCGGAAAATGCTTCACAATAGTCGGTTAGCAAAGGTCTACAAGTTCAACACGCAACTCCTTCTTGACTGTGATGTGCCAGGTCGCTGCACGGTCTCCAACTTGAACCACACTTGCCAGTAGTTGTGCCATGTCATCCGTATATAATCTTAATAGTTTTTATCCACAACATATTGGGCCTCTTTTGCTCTCTCTCCCTCCCGCCAACTGTAAAATGTAAATATTTGGGGATTTTCCTTGCATATACCCACAGGAAAATAACCGAATGCAATGGCAATGGAGGCGCTGATGCGGATGCGGATGCAGATGCTGACTCTGAGCAAACTCCTCGCCACTATGGGCTGACTCTGGCAATGCGATTTACATATTACTGGGGAAAGTCTGCTTTGAATAAGCTCTCTCTTGCTCTTGCTCTTGCTCTCTCCGTTGAACTGTCTCAGTGTGAGTGAGAAGTGTGTGCAGTTTTAAATTTGCAAACATGAGCATGTAAATTTGCAATGAATAAATTAACCAGAGACTTCAGCCCCTCCAACCCCATCCTACGCCACCCTCCCCTCTCCAGGCCAGGCACATCCATCCATGTTGGAGCCAATGTTTTTCAACACTTTCGCTATTTATTAAGCATAAATTGACTCCGCTTGGGGTAGGGACAGGATCGGGTGGGGCTTTAAGTCAAGATTTTTTTGCAAATAAATTTCAAGACAAGTTTACGATTTTTAATCACTTTTTATTATAAGCGTATTCTGCCACAAAGTGTTTGCCAGGCCCACAGGCTGCTTTCGCGGCTCTGTCTCCTCCACTGTCTCTCTGGTTGTCTGTTTGTCGGTCTGTCTGCTAGAAATAATAAAAAAGCAACAATCACGTGGCTCTTGGAGATAGACAGCCAGGCCTGCCAGGCTGACAACAAACTCTTTTTGCAGCATCAACAATAAAAACAAAAACCAAAAAAAAAAAAAAAGAAAAAAAGTAGGAAGATGCGGCCAGATCTGGATGAGAAAAAAAAACGTCAACAGCAGCCACGGCGACGGCGACGACGACGACGACGACAATGTCAGGACGATTCTCCACAGAATGCTGAGGGGACAAAACTTCCCCACAACAACACAACGAGCCGAGAAAACTCAATTAAACTTTTGTAATTACAGCTAAAACGGAAGAAGATATTTATCCAGTATAATTGCATTGAAGGCAAATGAAAGAAAAGGAAAGGAAAGAAACGGAGAAAAACGGGGAGAAACAACAACAACAACAACAACGGCAACAACAGCCGCAGCAAAAAACCAAAACCCAAGCGCAAAGACAGCAAAGAAAATAAATAAATAAAGGATGTGCCAGGAGACACGCCAGACAAAAACCAAAGTGTCCAAGCCAACGCTTAGATCATTCATCCTAACTCCCCCGCACTCCCACCACTTGACACCATCTCATCAGCATTGACGTCACCATGGGCGATTAGAAGAAGTCCACGCAATTGGCCGGAAAGTAACTGAAATGAAATAGTGCAACAGTTGATTGTTTTGTGGAATGAGGAAGGATAAAATTGCATAGAAACAGCGCAACTTGGTTGTTTCATTTAAATTATTTATAGAGAGCCCTCAACTGTTGTTGCTGCTTGGTTCCAAATGTCTCTAAACTTTTGAATTACGTTCCGTCCGAAGGTTCGGTTCCGGTTTTAAATCAACCGAAATTTCTCAAACCTTGCATATGCTGGTTTTTGAAATATCCGAGTTTGCAAATCTGTTTGAGAGCATAAATAATTATGAATTAGCGAGTTTAAGAACGAGTTTAATTCGAAAAAAAAGGTTTTCTCTCTAAGACCCATTTCCCGACCGATGCACAGTGGGCGAAACGGCCGAAATTGTAAATTGTGAAATTGTATTTTTTAAGTTTGAAAAAGCGTTGGTTTTCTTTACACTGTGACACATTTTTGAACTCAAAAAAGTTGTTCGCGTCGAGACTAAAAAATTCTGAAAGGTTATGATGGTAGTATAAAAACCCTGTCCGGGTTTGGTCTGATTACACTAGTTTACAAAAAAAAAAAAATTAAATGACCCATTTCTACTACCCATTTCAATCAAGCTTAGATCATTGTTTTCAAAATCGGCTTAGAAGTTTGAATATAATGACCAAAAATATTTCAAAACGAGAAGGCCAAGCTAACTTCGTCTGTGCCGAAGTTTTTATACCCTTGCTAATGCAAATGTCACAGTTTAAGTACGCTTACATAAAAATCAAAAAATTTTGTAACTAAAACCTATTTTCCGACAGATAAACGTCTGAAAAAAGTTTTTCTCACTAAGACTCAATTTCCGACCGATCGGCCCTATGGCAGCCTTAAGATATAGTCATCCGATTTCGGACCAATTTTGCGAATCTATTTGAAAGCATATAAAATAAGTCATCAGCGAGTTTAAGGACGCTAACAAAACTAAACAAAAAATTTTTTTACCAAGACTCGATCGGTCCTATGGCAACCATAAGCTATAGTCACCCGATGTCGATCAACTTTTTCAAATTAGTTTGAAAGCGTTTAATGTTAATAATCACCGACCTTAAGAACGATTTACTTAAAAACAAAAAAGTTTTTTTTCACTAATACCCATTTTCCGACCGATCGGTCCTATGGCAGCTATAAGATATAGTCATCCGATTTTGACCAAAATTTGCAAATCTGTTTGAAATTATATAATATTATTAATGACCGAGTTTAATCACGTTAACATTGGAAACAAAAAAGTTTTTCTCACTAAAACCCATTTTTCGACCGATGGTTCCTATGGCAGCTATAAGATATAGTGATCCAATCCGGTCGGTTCCGACATATTAGCAGCGTGCAGTAAAAAGAAGACTCTGTGCAAAATTTCAGCTCGATAGCTTTAAAACTGAGAGACTAGTTTGCGTAGAAACAGACGGACAGACAGACAGACAGACGGACAGACAGACAGACGGACAGACAGACGGACGGACAAAGCTCAATGAACTCAGCTCGTCCCCCTGATCAAGAATATATATAGTTTATGGGGTCGGAAATGAATATTTCTATGCGTTGCAAACTTCTGGGCAAAATTATAATACCCTTTGCAAGGGTATAAAAATCAAATTTTTGGTCGAAAATGCAAGAAATTTCATTTTTAAACGCCTAGGAAAAATATATAAAAAAATCCACAAAAATTATTTTTATTCTTTCGACTTAAGAGTCGTACTTCTACAAAAATTATAAGGTATTGATGAAGAAAATCTATGAATAAATATTGTATCTAGAAAAAATTTCACTTAAATTGTTAAGTGAATGAACTAACAGTAAAATTTGAGTATTTTAAGTGTTTAGAAAATTGTTTTTTTTCTATTTTCTTCGTCTTTTGGTCAGTATTCGAAGTGGGCGAATAGCCAGATGAAAAAAAATTCCAGAACAGAACAAAAGTCGAAGCAAATGAAAATTTATTTTGAAAAAATCTCAAAAATACCAAAAATTTATTCATTAATATCTTATTTTCTTCGCAGAAGTGCGGTTCTTACGTAGAAAAAATAAAAATAGTTTTTTTGAATTTTTAAATATTTTTCCTAGGCGTTTGGAAACGAAATTTAATGCGTTTTCGAGCAAAAAATCGTTTTTTTTTAAATATTTTTTATTATTGTATTCAAACTACTTAACCGATTCGAAAAAAGTGTGATGTGCGATTATTGAAAATTCGATTGCCTTTCGATTCATATCTTGCTTGACTCCATTTGACGATTACGAAGTGAGATATGGCTTAAAATGTAAGTGCACCTACAGGAAAAATGAAAAAAACTCATATTTATAAAACGTAGCCATGAGAAAATTTTTCGAATTGATTTTTGAGATCACCAATCCAAACTACACTTAAAAATAGTTTCAGTAGAAATGGGTCTTTTTGGCTGTAAACTAGTGTTAGCTGCCGTTTTCTTTTTATTGCACTTAGAACTTTTCGATTCACATTAGGATTTACGATTCCATATCTCGTAAACTATTTTAAATTTTGCTTATATGTCTTTGGCAAAGATGTTGTTGAAGCAAATCAAAAAAAAATGTCATCTTCATACTCAAAATTACTAAAGATCCTAAAAAAAACCAAGTTTTTAGCACATTTTTACAGTTTTTCATAATAATGTGTTATGGTGCACAAGTATGGGGGATACGACGATACGAAGAAGTGGAAAGTCTTCCAAGATAATTTCTTAAGAAAATTTTTCGTCTACCACAATACACACCGAACAGAATGTTATATCTGGAGACCGGACTATCGTTACTTCATTTATGTACAGTTAATCTGCACTTCGATTATATGCAAAAAGCCATAACCATGGAAGAAAGAAGGGTACCTAGGATCTTCGCAGAATATATATTAAAAGAACGTCTGCAATGTTTCAGAGAGTGGAGCTGTCTGACCGCGGATCATGGAGTTCGACTGAATCTTGAAGATAACGCGACATGAAAAACTTGGGCTAGGAACATCACAATTAAAATGGATGCAGCAAATAGGCTGAAATTTGTTGAAGAATCCCGGAGAAGCTATGAGCGATTAGAGAGAATAAATATTTCTCCGCTAAGTTCCCCATTGAAGGATTAAGAAGCGTTTTTATGGCCAGAGGTGAAATATTAAGCTTGAATTTTATCACGAATGTCACGAGGAGTGACAGAAACTGCCCTCTCTGTAACAGGAGGGAGCTAGAAAATGTCATCCATTTCATTGGTGGTTGCCCGATTCTGCGGGAACTCCGGCTCTCAAGTTTTGGAAAATGTACCCTGTTTTCGCACGAAATATTAAACATCCTCAACGGCGCGGACTGGTCAAAGCTGCAGAGTTATGTGATTAGAGCATTAGCATATAGAAATAGAATCTTAACTGGATTATTTAAAAGGAAATGTTTTATTGAATATATTCCTTATTTATAATATTTGTAAATCATGCTAGCACTAATCCTCAAACCCAAAGCGCATGGCTGAACGATCTGGGATGTGGGGAAGACCCGGGAAGCCAGGTGTATTAGGCTACGTGTAGAGGGTGCGAGGTGGTGAGCGACAGACGGTTCTTTAACCAAGTCGCCTAGAAACTAAACTTTTTATTTTTAAATTTTTTTGTATACCATACGATACATTTATATAAATTTTACGACGTACGTGTTTAAAAATACGATACATTTTAAATTTATTCTATTTACAAAAAAAAAAAAACTACTAGGTAGGTAGGTAGTTCCGGCTGGCCCTTTGTAGGGACCACACATAACCTTACGGTCCTTAGTGAGGCCGGGTGGCTTTTTCTGGGTACCATTAGAAATCCAAGAGGATGTTTGACGTTTTGGCAAATGCCAATAGTTGTTTGGGAGACCTCCTTGCCGCCTCTTCAAGAGAGTTGAGACTTGGGGAGTGCAGATGTTTTAGTCTCGTCTTAGCGATCGCTGGGCAGCTGCAGATGAGGTGTTCCAGAGTTTCAACGACTCCAGGTTCCTTACATTTCCTGCAGATGTCCGTTGTCGTGATGCCTAGCTTTTTCGCGTGAGCGGCTGCTAGGCAGTGACCAGTTAGTATGCCTATAAGCAGTCTACAGTCTTTTCTTTGGAGCTGTAGCATATAGTGCGTGAGTTTTTTGTCTCTTGTCTTGCACATGATTTTTGAGATTCTGCAGCCGGTTGTGTTCTTCCACTTTTCCTCTGCTTCTTCTCCGCTATCTCCTCCAGTTTGCTGTGTAGCGTCTGTACGGCGATAGATATGTTTAGTGTTGCTTCTTGGCTTAGTGCGGTTCCGGCTTTTGCGAGACTGTCAGCCATTTCGTTTCCATCAATGCCCCGGTGGCCGGCAATCGAATAGATTTGCACCTTTCTAGAGATGCTGAGGGAATCTATTGCCTCCCTGCTTGCCAGAACATTTTTGGAATTAATGGTGTGTCTTTGCATTGCTTTGATTGCCGCTTGGCTGTCAACGTATATGTTTATTTGGTTGTTTGGTGCGTATTGTTCTGCCAGCTCCGCTGCTTTCCTTATTGCGAAGACCTCCGCCTGGAATATGGTGCAGTGGCTCTGGCAGTTTATAGGAGAGCCTCAATTCCGGCTCATCGCAGTATACAGCGGCTCCGACTCCTGAGGTCATCTTGGAGCCGTCTGTAAATAGGTGCATTGCTTCCTGGGCCAGTCCTATACGCCAGTCTTCTGGTCCCATTAATGCTGATGCACCTGTGAAGTTGGTTTTTGGGATCATGTAGTCCGTGCTACTGCTGATCACTCTACCCACCGTGCTGTGTCCATAGCTTTGTAGCGCCATGGTGCCTGCCGCACAAAGACGTTGGGCCGTCTTTTGTGCAAGGAGGCGTGCTTGGATGTCCAGGGGGTTGACTCCTAGGATGTGTTCGAGTGCTTTTGTTGGAGTGGACCTCAGCGCCCCCGTTATGCAGACTAATGCCTGCCGCTGGGCCTTTTCCATCAGCTTTAGATATGTGGACTTCTCCGTGGCTTGCCACCATACCAATATGCCATGTAGTAGTATCGGTCGTATTATTGAGATGAAGAGCCAGTGCGTTAGACTTGGTGATAGGCCCCAAGTGCTGCTTAGCATCTTCTGGGATGCATATAGCGCATTGGTTGCCTTTTTCACCCTTTCCTCCACATTGAGTCTCCATGACAGTTTACTGTCGATAACTACTCCAAGGTATTTTACGTTGTTCTTTGGCGTTAGCTGTATTCCATTTATCGTAGGTGGAGTCCATTGCGGTACCTTGTATCTCTTGGTGAAGAGAATCAGGTCCGTCTTCTCCGCATTGATACTGAGTCCGGCTTCTGTGGCCCACTTTAGTATCTCTTTGAGAGTAGAGTCCATGATTGAGCTAAGAGTCGATGGACATTTCCCCATGATAATTATGCTTATGTCGTCAGCATATGCGGTTATCTTGGGTGCTTTCCTGCGGAATTTTCGTAGTAGTTCGTTGACCACAAGGTTCCATAGAAGGGGCGACAGGACTCCGCCCTGAGGCGTTCCTCCATGTGCCTCTTTCGTCATGGTTGTGGTACCCCACTCGGCTTGTACTCTTCTGCAGCTCAGCAGGTTGTGTATCCAGGAGTACAATGTCTTGTGGATTGCTAGTGCCCTTAGGCTTCGCATTATCGCTTCTGTGGTGACGTTGTTAAATGCACCAGATATATCTAGGAATGCTCCCAGGGCAAATTCCTGATGGTACAGTGCCTTCTCGATGGTGGCTACTAGGGAGTGTAGCGCCGTTTCCACCGATTTCCCTTTCGTGTACGCGTGCTGATTGTTCTCCAAGGTCAGGTTCAAGCCTTCTCTTATGTGGAGATCTAGCAGTTTTTCCATTGTTTTGAGCAAGAATGATGTGAGGCTTATGGGTCTGTAGTCCTTTGGTTGCACATGACTGCATTTTCCCGCTTTTGGCAGGAATACAACGCGTGCTGTCCTCCAGACCACAGGTACATAGCTCCATCTCAAGCAAGCTTCAAAAATGGATTGCAGCCATGGGACGATTGCGCATTTGATCGTCTTTAGCATGGCTGGGAATATTCCATCCAGTCCTGGGGATTTGTAACTCGCGAACGAGTCGATCGCCCAACGGATTTTCTCTGGAGTGATGATATTAGTTGGGATGTTGCTTTGATGCGTGTGTAGGTCAAGAGGCTTATCTGACTCAGTGACTACAGTACAGCCTGGGAAGTGCGCATCAAGAAGAGCGCATGTCGCTTCCCTGCTGCTTTCCGTCCAGTGGCCGTCGTTCGTTTTCAGCTGACTCTGCATAGGTGGCTGCTTTGACAGCAGTTTCCTGAGTCTAGCTGTTTCGGAGACCTTCTCTATGCTGGAGCAGAAGGTTCTCC
Source organism: Lordiphosa magnipectinata (assembly GCA_037044535.1). Lineage (NCBI taxonomy): Eukaryota > Metazoa > Arthropoda > Insecta > Diptera > Drosophilidae > Lordiphosa > Lordiphosa magnipectinata. Next base: position 15,370 of record JBAMBO010004423.1, read on the forward strand.
ACGCGTTTTGCTTTGCCTTCCGTACTTCTTTTTTGAAGAAGCGAAGTCTTATCTTGTATTCTTCCCAAATTATTTGCTCATCCGCTTCTTTGGCGAGTTTGAAGCATTCTTGCACGTCCTTCCTCTGCTCTTTCAGCGCTGGGGTCCACCAGGGTGGTCTGGTTCTCCGTTTGCTAACTGTGAGTTTGCATGAGGATTTGTATGCTTCGGTTAGGTTGGACGTGAGCGTCTTCACGGACATCTCAATATCGTCTACCGAGCAGATGATCACTGGCGTGGGTAGTTTTGATTCTACCGTTTTCAGGTACTTCACCCAGTTGGTGTTCCGGGGGTTCCTGTAGGTTTTTCTGGTTTGGTTGTGGTTGAACTCGATCTTAAAAAGGATGTACTTGTGGTCTGAGAAGGAGAGTCTGTCGAGGACTCTCCATTCTGATGCCTGAGTACTGTTCCCTAAGGTCAGAGTTAGGTCTAGGACGTTGGCCGATGTTGGTCCCACATATGTGGGCACATCTCCAACGTTTTCTACTTTTATGTTAGTTTGTAGTATAAAGCTTAATAAAGACTCACCTCTGTCGTTTATGTCCGGACTGCCCCACACTGTGTGATGTGCGTTGGCGTCCGTTCCGATGACAAGTGGCTGGTTTTTCCTACCCGCCTCGGCCGTTAGACGTACGAGCTCGGATGGTGGTGACTCTCGCTCGTGTGCCATGTAGCAGGACGCCATTATTATTGGCTCATCATCGTGGCCTTCCAGGGCCACAACTGTGAGGTCGTCCGTGCTGTAATTTGACATAAGGTAAGCGTAGATGCCTTTTCTTACCAGAATGGCTGTCCGTGCCTTACTTACCGCGGTGGGGTGGAAAGTGTTGTAATTTGGTGACCTTAGCCCTGAGACCTTGTTCCCTGCCGCAATCCAAGGTTCCTGAACTAAGGCCACATCGGCGGGCCCTTCCTCAAGGGTTATCAGGAGCTCCGCCGACGCAAGCTTGCTTTTATGCAAGTTGACCTGGAGGACCTTCAACTGCATGATCGTTGTCGGCGTCCCCCGGCCCGGATGGGTCAACTACCATGGTTGAATCCTCATCCTCGTCGTTCTCCAGGCTGGATGGGTCAACTACCATGGTTGAATCCTCATCCTCGTCGTTCTCCAGGCTGGATGGGTCAACTCCCATGGCTGAGACACCATCCCCTTCGTTTTGAGCAGAGTGCACTGCCTCTGTAATGTCGAGGCTGCTGGCTCTTTCGACCATCTCGTCGATGCCAAGGTCCTTTTCGACCTCCCCTGCCTCCAGCGTGTGCTCGTTCTTGTCTTCCGGGTGGCGCTTTTTGAGTCGTAGGTGCACGCTACCTACTCCCCACGCCATCTTCCCGAACCTTGGGTAGAGCAAATCGTCGGCCTCCTTGTTGATCTGGAGGACCATGTGCTGCCCGTTCTTGTCGGGCTTAGCAACATATAGCACCTTCCAGTCGCTTGTTGGCACGTCCGGGTTTTGCCACCGTAGCAGTTTCAGCGCCTGCTCCTTTGGTACTACCCTTGGGAAGAGCACTTTCGCCTTCGGAACTGACGGAATACATGTTCTGTCAACAACCTCCAGCTGAGCACCCTCCCATGGGCTTCCCATGTCTGCAACGACGCTTTTGACCCACTTGAGGGTGAGATCGTCCATGCATTTGAGGATCTTGACTCCAAACAGCCAGCCTGCTCCGTCAAACGTTACCGGTTGCGCTGCTGGGTCGTCCATCCTCTTAAAAATTTCCTCGAACAGCATCCCCTCCACTTGCTTCCACTGTTCTGGCGTCATTTTTCCGAAAGGGTCGCTTTTGTCGACTAGGGCTACGGTGAGATGCCGTTTTGCCACGTCGCTGGCTGACTCCTTTGTCGGTTTTTGTGTGTTTGGGGTGGAGCTTGGTAAAGCATGGCTCCGCGGTCTTGGGCATGGCCGTTTGGTGGCTGGGGCCTCTGCCTTCGCTTGCTCGGATGAGCGCTGCCGCTTCATTACCACGCTTTCCTCCACCTTATTAACGTATGCGGCGGAGGTGGCTTTCATCGCCGGTCTCTCCGCAAAGTGCTTGCGACCCTCCTTGATCTTTTGCTCGGCCCATGCCAGCTTGTTGCTCTCTTCTGGGGAGAGCTTACCGCTGCCATCGAGCCGCGCTTTGATCTTAAGCGCCGCCTTGTATTGGGCCTTCGCTCGCATGCCCTCCTTGGTCCTTTTGGGCCTTACCTTACTTGAGGTACTAGAACCCGCCTGGACTGGGGAGAGCAGCAGCTTTTCCTCGGCCTCCGAGTTTATTGAGCCGCCGTGCGACTCGCAGTCCGAGTCTGCATGGACTGCGGTACCACGCCACACTTTGGCTTTATCTGTCGTCTTGGCAGTAGCTGTACAACTGTCTTGGCCTGCTCCAACCGCAACAGAGGTGTGACCGCTGGCGACACGAAGAGAGGATTTCTCCTCACCGTGCCCGCCGGTGGTAGCAGTCACGCCTTCCACCGACGTTTGGGCTGATATCCCAGCCCGAGTTTGGTCTTGTACTTTGTGCATGTTAATGGACCCATGTTGGTTACTTTTTGTTCTTGAGAACCACCCCATAGCATTTTATGCCTGCTGCCAGGCACCTCTTAACCATGGCTCCGGCTCAACTCTACCCAACTGAAGCTGGATAGTGCTGGCCTTCGCCTTAGCTAGACACTGCATTTCCTGGGTGTAAGACGCGCAAGTGACACTAGGTATAGCTCGCTTTTAGCCGAGGTGCATACAGTGTCCATTGCCCAGCCGACACCCTCGGGGAGGGTTCAGTTAGAGGATCTCTGTCAGCCCCTACTACTACAGTTTTTCAACTTTATCTTGAAACCCGTTACAAATTTGGACAAGTAATACATTACAAAGTTGTAGCTTAGACCACAATAAACAAATCGATACAACTAACCAACTTCATTCAATTACTCTTTCACACGCATTTATAAAAACTGTCATAAAAACTCAAAAAAACCGAGAGAACGGCTTTGTTCGATTGCAAAACGCTCACACATTATTCAACACCCGAATAAACAGGCTTCGCGCTCTAATCATCAAACTTGCATACTCAACATGTTCGCAGCAACACGTGGCAAAAATTTGAAATAAACTTGATCTGCGTGCAGACAATAGGAGTCTACATTTCAAAATTGGTTGCTCTAGCTCTTCTAGTCTCTGAGATCTAGGTGTTCATACAGACAGACGGACGGACGGACAGACGAACAGACGGACATGGCTATATCGACTCGGCTGTTGATGCTGATCAAGAATATATATACTTTATATGGTCGGAAATGATTCCTTCTGCCTGTTACATACATTTACACGACTTTAGTATACCCTTTTACTCTACGAGTAACGGGTATAAAAACCGAGATATCCGAACTAAAATCAATACTAAGACGATGTCAGAATTCGGTAAATCCTATATTTTTTTTAACCAATAACGAGAGTATTGACTTGATATATTTCA